>JASDQU010105487.1:34949-56006 GCA_032191745.1 Picea mariana | reverse complement strand
ATATATATAGTACATATATAACATTCGTAGGATGGTGAACCACCTCGCCCCTACTGATACAAAACTGGCATCACCACACCAAGTAGGCTCACAGGCCTATACAAATACCAAAAAATACAAAAGTACATATAGAGACACTCATGGTGCCTCTAGAGCACCACCACTTGGCCCTCTCTCGGGAGGTGGTACCCCACCAGCTATCGGTCCCTCCGGCCCTGGGGACAACCACCCATTCATTGCAACACCTACTACTACTAATCTCTGGAGCACAGTCCGCCACACCAACGGAACACCCACGTACTGCTCTAGGACTCCCTTGTCCTAGATCCGTGACCACATGCCCTCGAGCACTCCCTGTAGCACCACCTCCAAGAGGTGGAAAATATCCTCAAACCCCCCCTCAGCCTCAGTCGAAGGAGCATGCGACAACCCTACACTAGGGACATCAAAGCGGTGTCTTCTAGCCACTCTCTCCTCATCAACATGTCTTTCCTAAACATCCTCCCATCGTCTCCTCTCTCCTTCCCACGGCTCTCCCCGAGGAGGTTGTGCCTGTGAGGCCCCACATCTGCACATACAACAAACAAATGATAGCATCAACTTCCAACCATACATAAAAATATACATTCTAGACTATCTAAAAAATGAAAATATCACATCATACCTCGGTGATCGAACACCTCTCCTGGGGGTAACACCATCTCCGGATCATTTTGGAAGTCCACCCTGACTACCGGTATCACAGTATGATCTATGGCATCTGATGCCTCACCTGTGTAGTCTCAGACTTGAAATAGTGGCCACCCTCCCCACCACTCTGATAGGTCAAAATCGTTACCCACCACCTCAGTCACAGCTCTCACACACCAGGTGCACCCAACAACACTCTTGGGCACAACATAGGCACCCTCTCCAGGAACCACGCCACCAAGATAGACCCAAAAGAGAACTTCCCCAAGTCTGCAGCTCGACACCTGTCTAGGTTCCCTAACATCTTGGCATGCAACATTAAGCCCTAGGTGAAATTCTCACCTTCCAGTGCTCTCTCCATAATCCTCAGCTGAGCTCCACTGATTCGTTGATTCGTGAGGGACCCATATACTCTCACAACCATCGCTGCCACACAATGATGAACAAGGGCTTCCATCACCCAAATACTCACAACATAACCCATAATGAATTTATTTACCATACAGTACCTCTGGGCTAAGGTAACCAACTGCTTTTCCCCCTGTATCACGAGCTATGCTGGTAAAGGGGTTCTCTGAAAAGGGAGCCCTGTCAGAAAGTATACATTCTCCAACACAGTAAAAGACAGCTTTTTACCCTACACCATAAAACAATGCAGATCCAAACTCCACATCTGAATCAAGAAATGCAAGAGGTACTCCTGGGCTTGTATCAGGGGGAACTCAAAGAACTTCAGTAGCCCACAAGCTGCCAAAGTATCATGGACCGCTGACTCCTCATTAGTCATTTCCTCCCATAGGCGTGACCAATATCTCTCCCTCCAATGAACTAGCATCATCAAGACTAGTCACCTGCATCCACATATACAGTACTCGATTGCCTATCATCACCCATCAAAAAGCATCTAAACAATCCAAAAAAGTCAAGTTTTTACACTTTTCATCTTTGCCTCAAAGGCACGGTTGTTTTCCCCACAGGCGTGCACATATGCGTGCCTGTTCATCCCACATTCATGCACACATGCATGTGTGTCGGTGATACAGTGGCACACACATGCGTCCCTATGACATAAACAAACGTGCCTAAGGGCATGACTATTTGTCACACAGTTTTGCACATATGCACGACTGTCAGGACCACAACCACGCATGCATGCACAACTATGATTCGCATAGGCGTGCATCCCATACACACTTATTTGCCTCACTTGAGTGCCCCCATGCGTGGTTTTCAAATATATAGTCATGCACACATGCATGATAATCCTTTGATCGTCCATGCACTGGGGGGCCCACACTCACAAAAACCCCTTGTATGACCCCCGTACAACCCTGCCCAAAAACAAAACCCTAAGTCCTATGCAGGAGGATATGACGACTAACCTGAAACTTGCGGATCTTGAAATGCCTACCTCGATCGCCCAAAATCTCCAAATCTCCTCTCAAATCGTTCATCCAATCACTATGACGGTAGGTACAAATGAGGTAGCGTTGTGGGCCCTACAGCTATATATAGTCCATTTTTCCAAAATTCCAGACTCAATTCCGGGAGCTCCGAACGACTATTTTTCGATTCATCTTCAGCCATGGAACCATAATCCTACCACCTACACATTCATATTCCCCGACCCACTTTCCACTCTCATCCCCCAGGGAGAATTTTTTTTTTTTTTTTATCATACTCACACTCAGGTACACATGCTCACATTCACATCTTGTTTAATAACTATTAAATGTTCTTTATCTTCAGATATTGTTCACGTAGGGTATTCGGTTTTCATGTGTGCAGGTACTTGGTCATCCTCCACCCACGCTACCCTTTCAGGTATATCATCGATACTAGCATGCATTCATTCCCTCTGAATATCATTTCCATCTCCAGTAACCATCTCTGATATTTACCTATAGGATCCATATGTCTGGCTCTGTTGTACTATCACCTTCACTGCATTTTGGTATTGTCACATAGTATCACTCTTCCCCACTTGAGTTGTCCCATTCATAGTTCCCCTTGGCATTTTGACACTCATGTTGCTTTTACCCTTTAGAGATGGGAGTCCCGTTAGTCTTACACATTTTTCAAGAATCAGCCAGATACTCCTTCTCCTCATTTTTCTAACTTACCCAATGGACTCCCAGGTTACCTCATCATGGTTCTATGTTGACTGCACTTCCACAGTATCATTCACCATCCATTTCATCCACCATCAGTTTTCGTATCTGCAGGTTGTCCCCCATACATTTCCCTAATACAAAAGCCCTCCTATGGGGCCCCAACCCTCCCCTTATTTTTCCAAGCACCTTGTGCCATCATCAGGCCAAGCCATTTTACACTGGGGCACCCATTTTTGTATCTGCAAAGTTGTCCAAACTTATTTCTTTTATTCTTTTGATAATTGTACCAACCCTTTTTCCGCATTTTCATAGATTTCTATTGTCACCTTTAGCGACCTTCATTTTTTGGCAAAGCAACCCTTGTCGCCCTTGGTTAGGGAATTTTTTACTTCCCAACATCAATGAAACTATTCATAAAACCCCTAGCATATTACATCCCATACACCTTTTTGATCTCTATGTTTGTCCATAGTGTCATGCCTCTAGCACAACTCATCCTCGTCTAGTCGTCCCCCTGGCACTAGATTCAGTTTTACAGTTTCTTCCACTTTGCATATCTCCCCAACCAAGGGAAGTCTTGAGTTTCACCACATATTGACTTTGTCCATATACGTCATCAGTTCCTGATCTCATCCACTGGATTTTAGAAAGCTCTTTGCTTCTTGGAGTCACGTCTCCCTTTCTGTCGACATTAGCACAATTTCCAGAAGGGTGACAGTATATTGACTCTCATTACCTTTACAATGAGGAGCCTCAGATAGCACAGGGAAAACCACCATTGTTCTCTAATGTCGTTGACCCCCATAACATTTGACTTCAACACTATCTCATGTTACGGTGGGTCTTACTTTGTGACTATTGTAGTTGTTTTATCTTAACCAAAGACCTATAAAATTTGATAGATTATTAATGTCTGCACATTATCGACACTTCTCACAGGTGTCCTTACGCTTTTTTCAGAGTTTTGTTCACCATCAAAATTGTCCTTTGTTATTATCAAACTGCCCCGGAGGGCGCTGCAGTGATCTACATCCACAAGACAACTTCAGTTACTATATTACATCTATTTGAGTTACATGACACAGGCATGGGGCATGCCCGCCTCGTTTGTACACAGTTTTATTTTTTCTTCCACACCTTGGGAAAGAATTGGATCCTACAGGTTCCCCTCTCCTTCCAATGGATCGCTCTTAACACTCCCCACAACACTCTTTCTTACACAGGTACTCTCAATAGAAGAAACATTGATGAATTTCAGCTATACATATGCTCCTAACATCATCCATCAGGGGGCATCTGTTATCACTGAAATTTCATCCGTAAATGGTTACAGGAATCCAGCATCTTCAAACATATATTAGTTCACCCATGGACCAAAAATGACCAAAAATGCATTTCCAAAAGGCCAAAAACTATACAATTAGCAATAAAATCAGCATGCGCTAAGACTACACAAGGAGCGTGTGCACATGCGCCATTCAGAAACTTAGGAAAAAGAGCACATGCACACGATGCAAGACTGTGGACGCAAAAAACTGTGCATCCCTCAAAACAACACATTTATGATATTGGTCAGCCTCCCACCCACTTCTGGTTCAGATTTCAAGTCGATTTGACATCCAAATATCGGTTGAATCTAGCTGGGTGGTTGGTTAAAGAACTAAGGGTACCCTAAATGGCCCCTTGTTCACACTAAAAGTTGGTTGAATAATGCCTCAAAGTTATGCTATAAAAAGAGGCCATGGGTGCACTAAATTTTCAAGGAATTCATTTGCATTGTTATGCTATTGATATTCTCTTGGAGGATCCTCTTTCCTCATCAAGAGCATGCTAGAATCATTTCAGTTAGCCATTCATATCACCTCTAGATTGAATGTGCTTTAGATTCTCTTCACCATTTCATTTTAGTTCCTTATTTGTAAGAAGAGCTCAATATTTGGGGGTCCAAGATCCCTCCCTTGGAGGAAGAGGGGACCCAAAGTCTCCCTTTCTCTTCGGTGCTTTCTTTCCACTAATACAATACCTTCCATTGGTGGCATGAGTTTTGTTTGTTTCTTATTCTAATGTCCTTATGCACTCTAGTTTAATTTCTTTTATCCTTCTTAGTTTAATCCTTTGCTTATCTTTTATGCTTTACACCTCAAACTCTTTCCTCTACTGTTGTCTTGCCTATATGACCCAACTGGGCTTGTAAGCACCCTTATCTTTCTCATTTATGTGACAAAAGAGGTGCAATAATGTTGTTACAGGAGAAGACACACTAACCCAAGGAAATACTACAGAAGACTCAGGAGTCAAGAAAGCTACAGAGAAAACCCAAACCTTTGATGCATAGAAAGAAAGACAAATATTTGAGGAGGCAAGAAAAGGGTTCAAAGGAGACCAAGGTTCTTCATCAAAGACATGACCAGATGTAAGAGAATATGGAATTCCTCTGGCATTCGATCAGTCTTCTTTTCCAAAAGAGGGACAAGAGGTAAGCAAGCTCATGGAATTTTTATATACTTGTATTAAGTTGATTCAGGATGAGAGCATTGTACAAGAGCTACAAAATTTAATTAGACACTATGAGATAGGAAGGATAGATCCTTTACTGAATAAATTAGTACATCAAATATCCAAGAAGAGAAGGACAAATAAGGAACTACACTTGAATGATCAGATAGGAGAATATGATATAGACTATGTGGTCCTTGACTTAGGGTTGGAGGTCAATGTCATGATGAAGGAAACCTGGGCACTGATGCGAAAACCGAAGTTGATTTATTCCCCTATCAGGATGATGATGGATAATCAACAAGCAGTAAGCCCCTTTGGTAGATTGGAGCATGTCCCTGTGGACATTAATGGAATAAGAACGTTTGTATATTTTGAAGTAATTGAGATAGTTGATGATAGCTTCCCTTACCCTGCATTGTTAGGAATTGACTGGGCTTTCAATAATTCCACTGTGGTTGATTTAAAGAAAAGACGTATGACATTTGAAAAAGATGGCCTTAGGGTCATTGCACGTTTAGATCCATATGAAGGTTAGTGATACATAGAACCCATTAGAGAAGAGAAGAATACCGCACTTATGAAATGGAAAATATATACAAACTAACAGCTAGACAATAAGATTACATTAATCCTACGACTGATGGAAACCTAAGATGGCGATGTGATAGTGCATGTTCATTAGATTCAAAAGGCACACTGGAGAACTGGTAGAGAAAAATGTATGAAGTCTCTACAAGGAGATGTGCTATATTAACTAGAGATGTTCGCTGGATCGACACAACAGTAAGTAACTTGCCTACCTTTGATGGTTTGAATCCTTTAGAAACCTTCTTGTCGGGATTCGAAGAAAGTGTACCAACACAAAAAATATTGTTGGCAATGGATGAGACCTTGAAATCAACACCATCAATATGGTGGGGGACACACAAAAACAACATTATGGAATGGGTACAATGTCGTACCCTGATGAACACATGGTTCTCAGCATAAGTAGAAGGTTACGAAGTTTGATACATAGGTCGAAGCTGCACAAAGGACCATGTGTGAAGTTGCGAGGAATCCTGGAGAACCATTCCTCAAGAGAAGTGGGTGCACAATTTCATTAAGACACTAGACACGACCCCTATAAACTGGTACCTTCAAGTGGAGCTACGCCTCATCACTGCATATTGGGAAGGTATGACTCAGAACTTTGTAACCACCTTCTTATTTGACAGTCAATATCATTCATTAGATCAAGAATTACATATTGTAAGAAAAAAATTATTTGAGGAGGCCTCTAGCCCCCATTTAGAACAAGAAGAGGACGAATGGACTACACCTCTCCAGAAATTGCAAGGCTGTTACAACATCAATGCTGATGAAGATGATGATCTGAGGAAGGTGAACATCGCAGAAATAGAAGGCCAGAGAGATGTGGAAGGACCAGGAGTTGAGATACCATTCATTGGATAGCCAATCAATATTAATAAGGTCAACATTGGAATAGAGAACACACTAAATCTTGCAAATGTTGTATATTACTAGGATGCTGCTACTATTGACAAAATCACAGAGCTGTTGCATGAATATCAAGACTTTTTTCTGACCAATTTTACTAATATGAAGGGAATTAAAGGGCCTATGGGAGAGATGAGGATCCCTTTGGAACCAGATGCAAGACCATTCAAACAGAGATCCTTCATATTGAACCCTAAATATAAGGAGAAAATGAAGATTGAGCTGGACAGAATGCTGGAAGCAAGAATTATAGAACATGTTAGCACAATATTGGTTAAGGTTCCAAGTGTTAAGAACAAGCACTAAAAACACTCTCAAAAGGTTTGAAGCATCAAAATATCCCATGGATTTACTCTACCAAATTGCACGCAGACACACAGGGGGGTGCTACCTAAATTCTAGTAGAAAACGAATTGTGCAGAGTTATTTTACTAGTTTTAAGTCACTAACTTGAAACTTTGATTATGAACAATTGAGAAGGTATTTTTGAAAAATGGAGGAGGTTTTTGTTCGTAACATTCCAAATAAAAAAAAACTCTCTATGTTTTTCAAAATGTGGTATGGTTTCATATATATTAGACATATAAGTGGCGCTACCAACTATTTTACAATGGTGCTACCTAATTTCCTATAGCGGTCACGGTTTTTTATATTCACCTTGTTGGGAGGTTTCCACCTGTCAAGGAGGATTCAAATGGATTCTCAAGGATTAGTTAGATTTAAAGGGAAACCTACACCTAATATTTATCTCCATCAAATGTCTCATGCATGAGGTGGAAACAATTTATTAATGACTTCCAACAAATTCCTGAAAATTAGCAGTTGGTTGGATTTTTGTCTCTTTGATTGTTGCCACCTATATCCAAGGCTTAGAATCCAATGGAGGAGATGGGATTTTACCTCCTAAGGTTTTTTGGATTCTATTTTCTATTTAAGGAAAGATATATCTTGAGGAAAAGAGGTTGGATTCATGATTCAAGAGAGGAGAGAGCTAGAGGAATAGTTTATTTTCTCAATTGTAAGCCTGAGGGCCTATTGTAATTAGCATTTTTTCCATTAGATATCCATGAGAGTTTCTTATCAGACTTTGTGTTCTTTGTTATCATTTTATATTTTCATCTTTCTTGAATAATATTTATATATTTTGAAGATCAAAAGATTCCTTTGGTTAATGAATTCATGAGGTGCAAAGGATTTGTGGTAATTGCTTGTTAATCATAGATTATTGTTCAATCACTCTTCAATCTATATTATAGAAAGGATATCTATTATGTGGTTATTCTTCTCTTTGTTTACCTTTTATTCTTCTATCCATTTTTGCATAAGCCTTTTGTTTGGTAGGCGACTTGATTGCCTTTGATCTGTAGGATGTTGTGACTCCATGCCCAATGGAATGTATTTGCAGCAGTCTAATGCCTTCCTTTTTACTCTTCTCTTGATGATCCACCTATTCAAACTATTTTAATCCATTTACATTTCTATGTTACCAAGATTACTCTCATTTGTAGTCTGGGAGTGACTCTTGGAGTGATAACAAAACCTGTTGAAGATTTAGAATGGATTAGCCCTATGGTGGTACAAGACAAGAAGACAAAAGAGATCAGGATCTGCGTAGATCTCAGGAAGCTAAATGATGCATGTTTGCATGACCACTTCCCTACACCATTCACTGAAGAAGTGTTAGATAATGTGGGAGGCCATGAGGTATATTCTTTTACAGATGGATTTTCAGGATACCATCAGATTCAGATTGCCAAGGAAGATTGCCATAAGACCACATTTGCAACAGAATGGGGATCCTACCAGTATACAGTGATTCCATTTGGATTAAAGAATTCCCCAGCCATATTTTCCAAGGTGGTGGTCGAAGCATTCAAAGAGTTTTTTCATAAATTCCTAGAAGCATATCTTGACGATTGGACTATTTTTAGCTTATTGAAAAATCATATTGAATGTCTAAGGATATTGTTTGACAAATGCAGGCAGTGTCAAATTTCCTTGAATCTGAACAAGTGCATCTTCTTATCACCATTTGGAATTCTATTAGGTCATATTGTATGCAAGTATGGATTGCTGGTAGACCCATCTAAAATTGCCATTATAGTTGATCTTCCACCCCCTACTTCAGTCAAATAGCTACGCACTGTGTTGGGACATACTAGATATTACAAGAAGTTCATTAAATGATACACCTAGTTTACATCACCCATGGAGAAGATTTTGAAGAAAGACTGCTAGTTCAGCTGGACAGAAGAATGCCAACAGAGCTTCGACACACTGAAACAGAAAATGGTTACTGCGCCTATTCTGGTTTTCCCAGATTAGAGAAAGGATTTTCATGTGCATGTCAATGCATATTCTCTTTCCTTAGGAGCAGTGTTAGCACAACCTGGGGAATGAGATATTGACCATCCATTAGCTTTTGCTAGAAGGAAACTATCTACAACTGAGATTAATTACACCACCACTGAGAGAGAGAGATTAGCTATGGTGTATGCACTGCAGAAATTTCGCCACTACTTGTTGGGAGGACACTTTAAAATGTTTACTAATCACTCTGTGCTAAAATAGCTAGTCAACAAGCCAGTGTTGGGAGGGGGGAGAATATGTAGATGGTTTCTTCTATTTCAGGAATATGACTTTGATATCATAGTCAAACCAGGAAGAATGAACAAAGTTCATGACCACTTGTTAAGGTTGGAACATGGAAAATAGCCGACTAGTTTGGAGGATGCACTACTGGATGCATAGTTATTGGCCATTATAAAGATTGATGACCACTTCACAGAGATAGTCTAGTTCCTATGAACAAGAATGGCACTTAGACATTCTCTTTCATAATTTCCTGGTTGTTGGTAGTTATTGCACACTATTAGACCTCTACCTCTTCCAAATCCTCCTCTACCTCTTCCTCCGCCTATGTATCCTCCTCGATCTGCTCATGGTGTGTTTTATTGAGGCACCTGATTATACTGCGTGGGGTTATACTATGGTTGTGTGTTATTATACTGAGGTTATGCAGTGTTGTACTATTGTTGTGCAGCGTTGTATGGAGACGGTACCTGGTTAAAATAAGGTGCACCTTTCCCTGTCATCATTTTTTCTTTCACCCTATAGTTTTTTTATTTTCTTTCCCACATCAATTCCATTGTCCTACATTCTTTGTCATCGTGATCCACTGATTTGAAAAAAATCCAATATGAACTCTTGAGTATTTTCTGATACTTCTGCATCATGGGACAATGATATGGGTCATTTCCATGTGTTTTACATATCTCGCACCATGGTCCTCCTATTGTAAAAGGGTTTGGTATCCCTATTTCCATGTATTGTGTGAAAGTTGGGCACTCATTCTTATGATGTACTTATGTCCTGCATATTGCACACCAAACAAATTCCCTTTTCTTTTTTTTCTTATTCTGGTTTAATTGGAATGTGAGGTTCTTCATATCCTCCTTCAACTCTTCTATTGTTGGATCTATCTTATGATACTGGTTCTATTCTAGTTGTGGGGATTCTTGTAGAGATTATGCTTGAGTTTGAAACTTTTTTTGCCTCATAATATTTCAGGTATGGTAGCAGTGAATTCAAAAAGAGATGTCTATGCTCCATGTCTTTCATGACATACTTAAACTTAAGATTTAAGTGTTTGAACCTCTAATCAATCTCCCAAACAAACTCACTTGGTTTCTATTTGATTTCAATCATCTCATTCATGTACTGATCTTCTGAACTAGGCTTCTGAAATTCATTTATCAACAACTTCTTTACATCTGCAATAGTCTGTGTTGTTCCTGGTGGATTGTTTACAACTAGACTCATGTACCAATATTGTGCATGGTCTCTTAGCGTGATAGATAACTGCACAAGTTTTTTATCCTCATATGTGATTAGTTTTTCTTCCCAAATATTATCACAGATAAACAAGTTCTTTTCAGGATCCTATGATGCCTCTCCCTTAAACTATGGTAACTTAATGGTAGGGTCATGTCCTTCCATCTTAAACTTTGATGAACTAATGCCTCCGTGTGGTGTAGATACTTGAGTACTACTTCTTGAAATATCTCCTCCAATCATTGTTCCTTGGTTGGGTGCACTTCATGTTGTCTTTATTTCACTAAAATTCGTTTTTCTAAAGAGTGGTGTTCTTTTTGGTGTATTAGTCACACATGGATTTATGGGTTCCACACATACACCGACATGTATATGAGTTATGCCTTATGTTCCTACCATTAGACCTATTTCCTTCCTTTCATTTGTTGCACACAAGATTTCCTCAATCTACTCCATAGCCCAGAGATCCTCTACCTCTTCTTCATCACTGGTCAATCCCTCTCTATCTATTATGGCTCTCTTCTTATTATTCATCTTATATTGGTAGGGTACTCCACTGCACATTTTTCTAGTTCTTGCCATGATTTTCTTTATTTAATGTTCCTCCATCATGATTGGGTCCAAGTCCTCCTCCTTCTTTCCTTTATCCATCTCTTCCTCCATTTCAATAGTTCTTGTCATTGCTTCCCCCCTTCCCCCATGCATGTAGGGAGGTTTAATTCTCTGATGCCATAGTCATTGCATGTTTGTTATACAGTAAGATATTGTTGGAAGTATATAGGGATCTGATATACCTACCTCTACATTCCTTAGGAACTCTTTCTCTGTTGCATTGTATGACTCTGCATTATGTACTACATATTATGTGATAAATCCTACAACAATATTGTCTAGCCAGAAATCTATTGCACATGTGAATTTGTTGTTAACTTGTTGTAACTATGCGATCTTTAGAGGATTCCACTCAATCTGTCTTATTCAATTTGTAGGGTGGTTTTATTTCAACCTCAAAATCCACTCCTACAACAGATGTGGGAAATCACAGAAAAATACTTCGTGAAAGTCACTAAATATGATCTTATCCAGATATTTGCGTGGTGTTATTTTAGGGTTTTCTGTTGTCTTTTTGTGCAAACTCCAAATCCTTGTTTTTCATCCACCTTTCGATCTCTACCTTCATTGGATTCCACGGTTTGAACATTCCGTTTTTATATCTTCATTCCTTTCTTGATTCTTTCATGGATCCCAGTCACTCAATCCCATGCAATTCCAACTGACAATGAAACCATTGTTGGTTATTACCCTCTCTTCCTACTCTTGGGTTGAACCAGCTTTAGATCTAAACAATGCTTCGAACAAAACCCTCTAAAACTATCGGCCCATCTGGTAAACCAGAAGGAAACACAACACATAGAGTGTACTGCGTAGTCTCACCTTAGATAGTTCTATGTGTGACTGCAATGCTCGGATGCTTGTAGTATAGGAAAGAGTGGGGATCTAGGAGTGTATTTAATATTCTTAGGCCTTGATCCAGTTGTTATTATTATTATTCATTCATCTGTTTAAATCTATACGTGCATCCTACCAGATCTAGTATGTAAGACATATCACAAAATTATCCATTCATTCATTCATAGTCTAAACTACATTGTAGAAAGAAAACATACAATCAAGTACAAAAAATAACAAAGATGTTATCATGTTTCACCGCCTCCTGGGATACATCCAAAAAGATCTATCTCTTATTCTCTTTTATTATGGTTCTGTAATATATGGCACCGTGTGCACTATAGTCTCTGATCATACAACCACAAAACAGATTCCCCAATCCCCGTGAGGCTGACTAGATTGCACCAGGCTCATCAACTTGTGATCCAACCCTCAAGATCTAGTTGCTAGACTCTCCTACATCTCAACAACTTACAAAAAGGTATTGTATCTTACAATCTTCTTCCTATCTATGTAAAAAATAGTCTTCTCTAACATGCACCTCTCTTCTCTCTCTTTTTTTCCTCCTTTTTTCTCTCTTGAACTAGACCTCTTAGGTACTGATTTATAATTATTCTTGGCTTATCATCCATTACAATGTGTTACAAAAACCCTAACCCTAATGTGGTTTGGTTTTCATGCATGCATACCTTGCATGCTTTCCTTGCACGTGCTTCTTTTCCTGCCAGCTATACTTTTCTTCATTCTGTGTTTTTCCTCCAAAAATAACATCTCCTCAAAAATATGCATGCGCCCAACACCCTGATAATTTTCAAATATAGAGGATACATCTTGGTGCACATTTGGTAAAAATATCATATGTCTGTTCACTATACTTTCTGAGATATTCCATCTGGAAGTTAAGGTTCATGAATGCTCCTGAAATCAATTTCAAACATGTAAGCTTGGCACTTTCACTATAACTTATTTTATGGGATGTTTCAGACCCTAATATTTTTCATATATAGAGGATAGATATTGGTGTACATGTAGTGAAAATATCATAAACGTTTTCACTACACTTTCAGATATATGCTCTATGTAAGTTAAGGTTCTTGAATTCTCCTGAAATCAGTTTCAAACAGGTAATATTGGAACTTTTTCTAGATCTTGGTATTTTTTAGAGAGATGGGAGAGATATTGGTGTATGTGTGGTAAAAATATCATATCATTTTTTCCTATACATTCAGAGATATTCTCTATGTAAGTTAGGATTTCTAAATTCTCCTTCAATCAATTTCAAATAGGTTATCTTGGAACTTTTGCTATAACTTGGGATGATTTAGACCTTGATATTTTGCAGAGATAGAGGAGACATACATAATTACATTAGGTAAAAATATCATAGTAATATTTGAAAAATTGGATACAAGGAATTATATACAAGTTCATTCTTGGGAAGAGGTCCAAAACAACAAGCTTTGAGAAAGTTGTCATTTGGAAATTTAAATTTTGGTCAGACCTGGTAAAGGAAGAAGTAGTGAGTGGACCCGATGAAGGAAGAATTAGTGAGTACAAATAGTAAAGGTGGAAGAAACAAGAATACTTGGTGAAGGCATAAATATCAAGGAGACTCGATGAAGGTTGGTGGATCTTAGAGGTTGGTGTCTCTTGCTAAGTTGGTGCTTAGTGGTGGGGATTGATGTTTCCAGTAAATTGGTGTAGATGAAGATTTATATTATATTAGTTTCTATTTATAGGTTGGTTCTTAGCGATGGGGATTGGTGTCTACGAAGATCTGAAAGATATTGGTGTCTCTTGCTAAGTTGGTGTTTAGTGGTGGGGATTGGTGTCTCTGGTAGATTGGTATCTACAAATATCTATGAGTAGGTTGGTTCCTACTAGAATTTGTATGAGTTGGAATTGGTGTCTCCAGTAGGTTATTTCCTACAAATATTTGTAACAGTAGGTTGATTCCTACAAAGAATTATAAAGAAAATTTGTGTGGTTTTCTCCCATAAGGGTTTCCACATAAATCTGGTGTTCCATGTTTTGCAGTTGATATGTGATTGTTTTCTTATGGTTGATGAATGTTTGAGAAAATAAAAAAAATGATCGTGTACTGATTCACCCTCTGTAATTATAAGTCTGTTCTCAATAATTGGTATCAAAGCAAGTTCCTTAAGAAACAATCTAACTGCTAGAAGGTAGATCTCGAGAGCACACATGGATAGTCAAGAAGGTTTCTCTACAAACATAGCTCGATTGTTTGATGGAACAAACTATACATTCTAGAGAATAAGAATGTGAATATATCTAATGGCCCTTGGGTTTTATATTTGGAAATAGGTTGTGACTAGTTATACATTCCTAGTAACTCCACCAATAGATGTAGTTAGGAAGAATCTTAGTGAACATAATGCAAAAGCTATGAATGTCTTATTGTGTGGTCTATCAAAATCCGAGTTGGTGAAGGTGATGCATTGTGGATCAACAAAATAAATTTGGGACATACTTCAAAATATCTATGAAGGAGATGACAAGGTTAATAAGAAAAAACTCCAAACTCATAAGATGGTTTGAGAAACTGAAAATAAAAGATGAAGAAAATTTTGCGGCCTATCTTCTCTATGTGGATGAAATTTTCAAGACCATCATAAGAATTGGTGAAAATGTTGAAGAGCTTGTGATTGTAAAAAAGGTGTTAAGGTTAGTCCCCTTAATATTTTATGCCAAAGTTCCCACCATTGAAGAAATAAAGGATCTTGATTCATTAACAGGAGAGACCTTGGTTTACATGTGGTAAAAATATTAGATGTTGGTTCACTACAATTTCAGATATATTCCTTGTGGAAGTTAGGGTTTTTGAATGCTCCTGAAATCAGTTTCAAGTAGGTCATATTGGTACTTTCGCTACAACTTATTTTTCTAGATGTTTCACACCCTACAATTTTTCAAATATAGAGGAGCACTCATGATGTAAATGTGGTAAAAATTTCATATGCAGGTTCACTATACTTTCAGAGGTATTCCCTATGGATTTTAAGGTTACCAAATTCTCCTGAATTTAGTTCTAAATAGGTAAGCTTGGCACTTTTGCTATAACCTATTTTCAGGGATGTTTCAAACCCTGTGATTTTTCAAAGACAAAGGAGAGATCTTGGTTTACATTTCTTAAAAACATTAGATGTTGGTTTGATATTTTTAGATATATTCTCTATTGAATATAGGGTTCGTAAATGCTCTTAAAATCAGTTTCAAACAGGTTAGCTTGGCACTTTTGATGTGATTTATTCTAGTGTATTTTGATAATATATTAGTGTATTTTTCTAAGTTGGTTATTAGTGGCGGGGATTGGTGTCTCTAGTAGATTAGTGTCTACAAATATCTAAAAGATATTTTTGTCTGTTGCTAAGTTGATTCTTAGCGGTGGGGAATGGTGTCTCTAGTAGATTGGTGTCTACAAAGAATTGTAGGAGTAGGTTGGTTCCTACCATGATTTGTGTCAGCGGGAATTGGTGTCTCTAGTATCAGCTATTACCTACAATTATTTGTAATAGTAGGTTAGTTCCTACAAATAATTATAAATAAAAGTTTCGTTGTTTTGTCCCGAAAGGGTTTCCATGTAAATATTGTGTTCCATGTTATGTAGTTAATATGTGATTGTTTTATTATGGTTTATGAATGTCATTTGGAACCACCCTTTTGTTTATCCCTAGTATGGTCATAAAAAATGTTTATTTGAAAGAATTTTCAATACCTTTAAGATAACATTGTGAGGATAAATCCTCCTACATTTTTAGAGAGGTGGTACTCCTCTTTATTTAATAAAATACAAGAATATAGAAGTGTTAGAGAAAGGACCAGGATTATTCTTGAAGTAAATATTCACATGTATAGAATACCTGAAAAAGGACCAACATTTTCCCATAAAATAAATATTTGCAATATAATACAATATTATAAACAAAGAGAACAAGTAATCTCACAAAATGACATTTCCATCATAGCATGAAGTAAAGTAGAACACATCATTTAACAAAATTGGAATATAAGGACCACATATGTAGAGAAATTAAAACGATCATTCAATTAAAACTAAAAAATATTTTGATAGAGACACATTTGAAATATCACACTTAAAAATCAAAGTTTGAGAAATCACTAATGTAATGTCCCAAATAGTTCTCTAGGAACCTCAAAAAATAATAAGTGTTTGTAAAAGTTTATGACAATTGAAAGTAAATTTGTTTGTCCTAAACAGGATGGGATGAGGATAGAATGGACCATTAAATTAAAATACATGGAAGAATATACTCCTCCAACAAGGCATTCTTTAACCAATGTTCAATATACTCCTCCAATGGAGCAATCGATATTTCTTTCCTGGTATTGGTTTTGAATAATTAATTTTCTAGATATTTAAGATCAAAGAGAATTGGTGAAGCATATGTTCAATATATTCTTTTTATTTACATACTGAATTAATCACTTCTCCATTTACTCTTCAGAATATTCAGTTGAGTCATTAAACTCACTAGCCCATGAAATTTTTAGGGCCTCCATTTGTTATTGTAATTGATATTTTGAAAGGAGTATTGAATCCATTGTTATGTGTGGACCCTATATCTATTTGGTTAGATAAACACACTTTAGGAATATATCACCTCTCTTTGTATTGATTATGTCACATTCAATGAGAATTTCTTGAAAACATTTAATATTTTTCACCCAACATGAATTTATTTGTTTAAATTGAGCCTTAGAAGGAATGTTTTTCTCTCTTGTATGAACATCATTTAAACTTAAAATTTTTTCCATAAAGGTACCAACAACTTATTTATAAAAAATCTCACCATTTTATAGGTCATTTCAGAGATACTCTTTAAAATGTAAAATCCTTGTTGAGAGAGTAACTGAACCTGTTTCTAATTCCCATATTTCAAGGATTAAAGAAATTATTTTCTAAATGTTGTCTCCAATATATTTTCTAATAGTTATTGATAGGATTGAGGAACCTTTTAATCTCTAACTTTATTTTGACGCATCCTTCAGACTGTTTAGTGGTTGTATCACAACAATGGTCCGGGATCGACAAATAGGGGTCTTGGAAGTAGAGTGTTTTCCAATTCTTTCACTTTTTTCTTTTCAAATCAGGCTTTCCTTCTCTATCTCATCAATAGAATACTTTAAAGATTCACCAATTTATTCATGAAATTTCATGACCTTCCATGGTTTTACCCCCTGATAATCAATTTATGATTTCCACTTTTCAGAAACATTTTTATTTTTCAAATTGACTTTCTCAATTAACAATCTCTTAGGATTTTTTTTGTAGGCTGCATGGGGCAAGGTGACATATTCTTCTTCAAATACAATTGGCTTATAATAATATAATTCTTCTACAATTGTTCTACTCTCAATAATTATTTGTTCAACACAACTAGTCTCTTCTATTTTATCATCAACTTCAATATCTCTGGGACTAAATTTGGATTCAACTACCTGTTGGATTTATTTCTAAACTACTACTCTTTTTCTTTTTCCAGATACATGAATAGTGTGTGATATTTCAATTACCCTTTTGGAAGGTTATTTGATGATCCATGGTTTCTACCTATTGTATTTATCCCATGTTTATTATTGTGGTCATTTTTACTGACCAATGTATCAATTTCATCAAGGGTCATTTTAGGCAAGACCTATGGAGGGTTTTGATTCTCTCCTCCTCCTTATTCCAATTGAATAGACTTGTTAAATGATCATCCATACCCAATTGCAAACATTTGTGTTGAGAATAAATTATTAGGTTCAAAACCCTGAATTGCATGCACTTCCTTTAAATTGAATTGATCAAAATGAGTGGTGAATTCATTTGAATGAGAAATATTATTTACGGAAATTTGTCCAATTTTCCATACTAAAGGGATGAATTTCTCTTTTATTTTTTCTATTTTCATTAAAGAAGTGTGCCCAATATCTATATTGTGCCTCACACTTTGATAATGAATAATTTTTCAGAAGCATAGAAAGGAAACAAAGAGGGTTTTCCCTAAAATCCATATGGTCTAATAAAACTAAAATATTCCATAGTCTAAAAAATTCCTTTCTTTTCCAGAAAAGTTGCAGCTTCTAGTGACAATATGGATGTGGTGGGACTGTGAATTAACCTTTTGAAGGAGGACAAGAAGTAATTTTGTACCTCAAAAATTTTGTATGGATCCTTGTGCTTCCATAATGTTGGATACCAGAACTATATTGGATCCTTTTTTAATTCTATGTTCCTGGCTTAGAGAAAGTCATAAAAAATGTGGTAGTAGACTATATCATAGATTAAATAAGATGTCATGTAAAATTTATTGGTTTTCCTCAAACCTCCCAACTAGAATGAAACTTCATTTGAAACTTCATTAAACCATCTACCTACCAGCCTACAAGGCATTTAATTTGGGGCCAGTGAGTTGCTTTTGGTTCTCCGAGCCAGTGGAGTCCAAATACGGTATTAATTCTTGGTGGAAGTTAACGCCACCTTTCCAGGTTACTTCCACCGCCATCGTGGTATCTTTTTTTGCACATCCCCTCTCAGCAGTCCTGCAATAAAATTCATATTGTTATTCACATTCATTAACCTTTTCTTCAAGGTCCATTTACATCACATATTCATATTTATGAGTTTGCCATAGTTCTTGGCCAGTCCAGTTATTTTTACAAACTGGGGGAAATAGGGTGTTACAATTCCCTCCCCCTTAAAAAGGAACATTGTCCTTGATGTTCTTATATACTAACATGAATTGCATGTACATAAGTAAACAAAATCGGATATGCCTATCTCATGGCATCCTCCATTTCCCATGTATCCTCATCTGGGCCAAAATGTTTCCACTGCACCTTGACCTGTGCAATGGTTTTGTTCCGGAGTGGGGTTTCCTTTCTGTCCAATATGCAGTGGGGTTCTGGTAGAAATTCTCCCTCCAGTTCCACCTGGATCACAGACCAGTCAATTATATGATTAGCATCATGTACATATTTCTTCAATAATGAAACATGGAAAACAATATGTGCGTTTACTGTGGGAGGAAGTGCTAGCTAATAGCCTATAGGTCCCACTCTATCTAGAACTTCAAAGGGTCAACAATACTAGGGTGCCAACTTGGCACAAGCTCCCATTTTCAGGGAACTCCTTCTGGGCTTAATTCTGAGATGTACATGGTCTCCCATTTTGAACTCTCTTGGAGTTCTCTTTTGGTCAGCATAACTTTTCTGTCGGTTCTGGGCGATCTTCATATTTTTTTTTATTTGAGATACTTGTTGTTCCATTTCTCTCAGCATGTCGGGTCCAAAAGAAATCCTATTTACAATATTACTCCAGCTGATTGGAGTATTACACGGCCTACCATAGATGACCTCGAAGGGACTCATCTTTAAGGATGCTTGGTAGATGTTGTTGTAGGCGAATTGTACCAACGACAGATAGTCTTCCCATTTTATGGGTTGATGCATTACATGCATCCTTAACATATCTTCTAATATTTGGCTCACTCTTTCTATCTGTCCGTCGGTTTGAGGCTGATAGGTGGTGCTAAACAATAATTTGGTCTCCAATCTAGCCATTAGTGATTTCCAAAAATTGAAAGTAAATTTTGTGTCTCTGTCAGATATTATTTCTCTCGGCATGCCGTGCAGTCAGAATATCTCTTTTCTGAATATCTAGGCGATATCTATCGCCTTGCAGGTTGATTTAACGAGGATGAAATGAGCAGAATTGCTCAGTTTATCCACCACTACCATAATGGCGTCATTCTGTTTGGTTGAAGTTGGGAATCCAGTGATAAAATCCATGGAGATGGTTTCCCATTTCCATTATGGGATGGGTAAAGGGTGTAATAGTTGTGCTGGGTGTCGATGTTCTGCTTTAACCTGTTGGCACTCTATGCATTGGGCCAAATATTTGGCTATGTCTTTCTTCAATCCGGGCCAATAAAATTGTTTCCGGGTGGTGGTGATCATTTTCTGGTATCCTGGGTGACCAGTGTAGGGTCTTTTATGTAGTTCATCCATAATGAACCTCTTCAAGTCGTCACCATTTGGAATGTACAGTCTATCTCTGTAAGTGATCAAACCTCCTTCGATCATCTGGTAGCCTTCATATTTTACTCCAACAGGTTATTGCTGTAGGTACAGGGTCATAGTCTGAATGAAGGAATCTGTTTCTTGTGCATTTCTGACTCTGTTCTTGACATCTGTTTCGTAGGTACTCCATGGATGATTTTAGGGGATAAATTTCGCTTGTGGGCTAATTTTCCATGGTTTTTCAAAAAATGAGATTCACTATTTTAAAAATGATTCGCCCAAATTCTATAGGATAAAATTATTTTACCTTAAAAATCGCCAAAATTTTATAAAAACTATATAAAATCCCTAGAAATTTGAATATTTTTAGAAAAATATCGCCAAACATTTATAGTTGGCATATGAGGATAAGTAAGATTCGTTAAGGTTTCTACATTTTAAAATAAATTTCCATCCTTAAAATCATCCCTGAGGTACTCACTGTTGCCAAGTGAATCATTTTCATGCTTCTTCTAAGGGCATCGACCACCCTATTTTCTTTCCCTTTAATGTGTTTGATTTCAAAATCAAATTCTCTAAGGAGGGCCATCCATCTAGCTTGTCTAGCATTGAGTTTTGGTTGGTCAAACAAATATCACAATCCACAGTGATCTGTCATAAGTACAAATTTTCTTCCCAAGAGGTAATGCCTCCACATTTTCAAGGCATGCACTATGGCATCCAGTTCTAGATCATGAGTCACATAGTTGACCTCATGTTCATTCAATTTTTGGGATTCATAGTAGATCACCTTTCCTTCCTGCATAAGGACTCCTCTGAGCCTTTCCTTATAGGCATCTGTGCAGACAAGGAAGTCAGCTTCTGGGTCAGCGATTTTCAACACGGATGCATGGGTTAGTAGATGTTTCAAGGTTTGAAATCT
>JASDQU010105487.1:7811-24228 GCA_032191745.1 Picea mariana | reverse complement strand
TGTATTTGGCAGTATAGCATGGGCTCACATTCCTAATGAGAAAAGGAAAGCATTGCAGCCTAAAAGTGAGAAGTGTATATTTGTTGGTTATTTTGAAGATGTTAAATGTTACAGATTTCTTCAACCAAATGTTAATGAAATTATTATTAGAAGAGATGTTAAATTTGATGAAAATATCTTGGTCTATGCACCTAATTCGACGCTTGTTACTTCTTTGTCCTGCAAGCCATATTCAACATGTGTTCCTTCTTTTGTTCCTATTATGGTTTCTTTTTCGGATGATGACAGTGAGGATGAAAATCCACCTTCACCTGCGCACCTTCCTCCAGATGATTACATTGAACCTGAACCAGCACCAGCACCGTCACTTCCTATATTGGTTCGATCAACATGATAAGAAGTTGGTGATGTTGTTGATGATCCTTCAAATCAACGTCGGACACGTTCTCAGTTCCAGAGAGACTCTTCTCTTTTGGATCAAGTTTAAGAGACTCATGATCCAGAGACATTTGCAGAAGCTTTAGGTCATCCATATCGGGATACAAAAATGAATGAAGAGTATCGTTCTTTAATGGAAAACGATACTTGGGATCTTGCACCACTTCCAAAAGGAAGAAAACTTGTCAAATGTAAATGGGTCTACAAAACTAAGTATGCATGAGATGGAAGTGTTGAAAGACACAACGCTCGGTTAGTTGCCAAAGGATTTTCCCAAGTTGAATGAATTGACTATAATGAAACCTTTGCCTCTGTAGCCAAAATTAATTCCATCCACCTTATTCTTTCCCTTACTGCCTCACATAAATGGGAGGTCCATCAAATGGATTTTAAATTCCCCTTCTGGCATGGGGATTTGCAAGTAGAAATCTACATGGAAAAACTATTTGGCTATGTATAGAATGACTCTATCCTTGTTTGTCTCCTTAATAAATCTTTTTATGTTCTTAAGAAAGCTCCATGAGCTTGGTATGATAAAATGGAGAGCTGTGTTATTGACACTGGATTTTCTAGATTCCATTTTGATCCTAATGTCTATACCAAAAAAGTAGGAAGCCATATCATAATACTTGTCCTTTATGTTGATTACCTTATCCTTACTAGTAGTGACTCAAAACTTTTAAACCATGTGAAAACCAACCTTAATAAGAAATTTTAAATGATAGACTTAGGATTTTTCCACTATTTCTTTGGCCTCCAAGTTTTGCAAACCAATGAAGGATTTTTTCTTTCCCATTCTAAGTATGATTGTGACCTTCTTCGTCGCTTTCACATGGAAGATTGTAAACCATACCCTTCTCCCTTCCAGTATGGAGTCAAGCTTGTTGCCACCTTGTATTGACAGTTAGTTGGTAGCCTCTTATAGTTGACTCATACCCGTCTTGATCTTTCCTTTGATTTTGGTCTTGTTTCCTAGTATATGAAAACACCCCATGAAAGCTATTAGAAATCATCTAAAAATATACTTTGGTATGTCTAAGGTACAATTCAATTTGGGATCAATTACAATTCAGGGGGGACTCCTTTATTGGTTGGTTTCACTGATTCATATTGGGTCAGTGACCCTGATGATCGGAAGTCTATTGCGGATTATGTTTTCATCCTTGGTTCAAGACCTGTCAATTGGGCCTATAAGGAACAACAGGCTATTTCACTTTCTTCAGTAGAAAAAGAGTATTGAGAAGTGGTAAATAAATTTCAGGAAGACTTGTGGCTTCGACACATCCTTTCAGATTTTGGAGTTCAGCAGCAACATTCGACCATCATTTAGTACGACAATCAAAGTTCCATCAAGATCGCCAAATACCCAGTTAAACATCAACGCAAAAAACACATCGAGCTACACATGCACTTCATCAGAAAGATCATTCATGATCAAGTTATTGAAGTACTCTTTTTCCCCACAAAAGATCAAGTTGTAGACATTTTCCCAAAGTCTCTTACATAAGTGAAGTTTTCCAAACTTCAATATATGTTAGGAGTTCAAGAAGTTTACATTAACGGGGGGTAGTCTCTAACGCCTCCTTCCTTCTCCTATTGTGTCACTATTGTAAATCCTTCAATCCTATGCCAATTTGTTCTTAAGGGGCGATGTTAGGATATTTAGACACTTAGGAGTTAGTTAATATCTACTTGGTCTAATGTGTCGATTAGGTAAACGTGTGTTTCTTAATGTGTTTCTTTAGTATGCATTAGTATGCATTTGTAGTTAGGACATATGACAGTCATGATATGTTCCCAGCATAGAATGATATGATGGTTTGTATTCTCCTCGATATTAACGGCTACATTGATCCATGGCTTAACACCCGATTTATCCATGATCTCTATTTAAAGAGCATGGAGGTTCATTTGTCGATGATCGATTGTGAGAAGCTCTCTTGTAAAATCTCTCTATAATTTTTTTCTTTTGCATTAAGAAAATTCTCCAAGTGGTCGTGTTCGCTAGGGTCGTGGATGTTTCCCTGTAGGGATTTTACAATGTCAAAACATCGATGTGTTGATATTTTATCTTTCCTTGTGAGTGGTTATTGAAGGTGTTTTTCCTCTGTTGGAATACCTATGTTTTTGAACATTCAACACAATTTTTCACAATTGTTGATTGATTTTTTTCTCCAGTTGTTTGCAATTTGACATTTCTGACAATTGGTTATGTAGGAAATAATTATGAATTGATCATAAATTCAATATCAAGGACATATTGAATGTCATTTCTATGCATATGTATATCCTAGTATGGTCTCTTATTGAGAAATGTGAATTATTTTTGTTTCCATAAGTAAAACCATATGCCTGCAATTGATTTTTGGTCACGGTTAGATTAGGAATAGTTAGAAGTTAGGATAGGATTGAATTTGCATAGTAGATTAGGATTTAATTTAGGTTTTAGATTATATAAAATGAGTAAGTCTCTATTTGGAGAGAAATCCATATAGTTAGAAACTACTGACCCCACACACCGATGGATATTTCCATACCAAACAAGGGTATGTCTAATTGAGACCTACCATTGGGAAATTCTCCCTTATGTTGGCATGGGGAATTTTCCCCACTTCAACAGTACGATATGGAACTATCAATGTGAATAATGTTGGCATTGTCACTTTAACTAGAACAAGGACTTGATTTGGAGATGGATGCCATTGATAAGTCTGGTGCATGGATTTATTTTGATGGTTCAATACACCGATTTCCATATGTTTGTAGAGACAGATATTATTGAAATATGCTTTGTCCTTGGATAAATTCATTGTTACAAGTATGGAAAGAATATCTTATCTTCTTGACTATTCTCTCTCAATTGAAAGACCAGGTTGTCATAAGGCTCACAAAGGTGAAATCTTATTGAATGGAATTGTGGAGTTCTAAGGTTTTCTAAAAACACTCATTCAATTTCAAGTCTATTCATGATAAATTTTGTAGGCACCATTATGTGTCAAAGAGGGGTCATTATTTTAGTAAAATGTGGTCACATGATATATTATGGCACTATACTTTGATGGAAATTGTTGACAATGTTCTAGTATTCAATGGATTAAGTACCTTAGAGCTGAAAATTATTGAGAATAGATGTTGATCTTTGAATTTATGCATGTTAATCCGGTGAAACATAAGAATATTCTTATTTGAATAAGTCGACAAAACGTTTTCTTACAACCAAATACAAATGGGGAATCTGACTTTGTAGCTTCAAAATCTTATATTCAAGAGGCATTTGAAGAACTCCATAGAGATGAAAAGGGAAAGTGTATACTTTTCTTGAAGTGTTTGAAGATGTAATACTCACTCCTTGTTCACATTGTATCTTTCATAAGTGTCTTGTTGCAAATTGGTGCAATGCTATGAGTAGGTATTGTCCTATAGGAAGGTAAACTTTTGATTTATATATTGCACTATATCTAGATTCCATAGAAAAACTTTTGGATACTTGGTTTTAGAAGGGGTTTCATTATAGAAAAAATGGTTCTAATTGGTTTAAATACATTTGTCTTTCCATATCCTATATTTATTTATAGGAAAACATTAACAAGGCATGATTTTATCACTGCTCCAATGGAAATTTGGTTTCAAACAGATATTGAATATAATTGAATTGAATCATCCAAGGTTTCATTTATTTTACATCATCTTGAAGACCTTGGAACATTAGAGTCTGAAAGAATTGTCTTCAATCATTTGACAACCTTTCTAAGTTTATTGCAAATACCCATTTGCAGGTACTTTGATTTAGTTTTTTCAATTCGTTTAACTCCAAATTTATATGAAAATTAATAAAGATCAAGAAATCCATTAACAAGAAGCTATTATTGTTATTAACAAAATATTATTAATAACTACTTCATATCATAGTGAGACTAACAAAGGGGCGTTGATATTATTTTATTACATGTATAAAATAGATCATCCAGTGACTATAACTTCTCACCATTTATCTACATAGGATGGTGTAGGTTGGTGTAGGTGAAACCAAATCCAAGTCAATACATATATATATAGAGGTTGGTACATGTGCAACCTCATCCTCAATCCATTAGAAATTTTTATATTTTATTGTTGTTTTGTATGTAAGTGAAGAAAATATTTTTTGCATGACCAAAGAAAGATCCAAAAGGGAAAATATTTCCATCACATAAGAACACATAGAAAAGAATGTTATGATATAAGAATTACTATGTAATAAAGCCACTTTATGACAATAGAATATGTTAATGTTCACTTTTTGTGTAATTAGTCTATCCCACATTCATAAATGGAAATGATTTATTTAGTGAACAATGATATGTAAGGAAGTAAAATCCCCTGTAATATATGCATTGATTATTCATTAATAATATTATATTGTGTTATTGTTAGCCAATGACATTCTTCAAAGAAAATTGAAAGACATACCACATATAGTTAATGCAACCATTTTTGAAGATCAAAGAAAATTGTAAGACATACCACATGTGGCTAATGCAACCATTTTTGAAGATCCATTGGATGCTAATAGTGGTTGAAAGACATACCAGGTTGAAAAACATACCACATGTAGCTAATGCAACCATTTTTGAAGATCCATTGGATGCTAATAGTGGTAATGATTAAAGTCTAGGCATTTTAAGAAGGTTGCACTTAAAATAAATGATTTATTTAGAAAACACGTAGAAACAAGTATGGATGAACAGAATGCATGGATTGCCTCCTCACCAAAATGAACACTCTGTACATACGCTCCATGATAACATCGAAACTCCTTCTTCCAGCGTAATTAACACTGCCCAAAAGAACAGCTTAAATAATATTATAAATAGACTTATGATATTTAATAATAACATTAATCTTCAAGCCAAAAATAACACATCCGTTATCCAAAACAGTAACCACGCTAACCTAGAAAACAGTAATAATAACATTAACATAAACAATAATAACTACAATCTCCGAAAATCCCCAAGCAACACAGGTATAAACAATACTAATCATTTTGGTGCGGGTTCAGACAATTCCGATAACAGTCTCAGTAGTGACCAAAACAGTCCCTGCGCAAACTCTGTAAATAATAGTAATACCCACGCCAAAAACAATAACCCTCACACCTCCATTACTCAACAAACAAATCAGAATTCTAACTATAATAATAATAACTACACTCTTACAGGCATTTGTGATAACAAACCAAACTGTTTTGACACATGTATAACAAATGTTGATAAAAAATGCAGCAATGATAGCTACAATAGTCTTGATTGCCATTGTAACCCTCTCATTGAATTTATTAATAACACCTGGCGTTTAAGTAATATTGAACATAGCTCTTCTGTTAGCATTAACCCCCTCACCTCCATCATACAAAAAATGAACCTTGATATCACAAATATTAGGAATAATAATATCAACAATGCCCTTATAATGAATAATAACCACAGTGCTAAATTCCATTGTAATAATGAACCAAATAGTAATGACAACAAAAAATTTGAAGCAATTAATCTACCCAACACCGACATGATTTGCAATAATATCGTGAACCCAAATCTCATCCTCAGTATCTCCAACAACAATAGTAAACAAGTTAAAGACTTTGAATGTAAGACTAACCAGGTCAAAACCACTCTACCCAAAAATTTAGTTATCAACCTATCAACCCATCCCATCGATGATTACACTACTAAAATACTAGAAAAAGGTCTTAACTTTGCCATTGCCCCCCGCAAAATTCTTATTGAAGATATCTTATGTAGCATTGAAAATAGTATTAAAAACCTCTCAGATAAAGTTAAAGAAGAAATCAGAAAAGACTGCTCAATAATTCTCCATAGAGTAAAACCACCAAAGAGCAATATCACCAAAGAAGAAATGTTGGCTCTAAAATCCATGAACAATAACAAGAATTTAGTAGTTCTAAAAGCAGACAAAGGTGGGGCTATTATTGTTATGAATAAGGAAAAATACATTGAAAAAATGTTGGATCACCTCAATAACAGTGGAAGTTATAAGAAACTTAATAAAAACCCCTTAAATAAGATTGCAAAGGAAGTTTCCAATGCCATTAAATTAAGCAACATAAAAGATTATGATAAAAAGAAATTTCTTGTTAGCTACCCTTTCACCCCTAGGATATATGGACTTCCTAAAATTCATAAGGAAGGGGCCCCTCTTAGACCCATCATCAACACAATAGGCAGCCCTACTTATCAACTTGCAAAATACCTAGCTCATAAACTCAAACCCTTAGTAGGAAACACTAGCTCCTTTGTTAAAGACTCCTCTTTTTTTGTAAACAAGATAAAAAACATTAAATTGGACAAGGATGACATCCTCTTCATCTTTGATGTTGTTTCTCTCTTCACTAAAATTCCTATTGATGGAGCAATGAAAGTCATCAAAAACATCACTGGCCTAGGTACTGCCAACTTAGTTGAGCTTTGTTTGAAATCCACTTTCTTTAGTTTCCAAGGAGACATTTATGAAAAAACCTGTGGGGTTGCTATGGGATCCCCCCTCTCTCCCATCATAGCTAATTTATTCATGGAAGATTTGGAAAATAATGCCCTAATATCCTCACCCTTCAAACATAAATACTGGAATAGGTTTGGTGATGATACCTTTGTCATATGGCCCCATGGTTGTGATAAATTATATGAATTTGTGACTCACCTTAATAAACAATCCGATCACATCAAGTTCACTGTGGAGGTTGAAAATAATGTTAATCTTCCTTTTTTATATGTCAAAGTCACAAAAAGACATGATGGATCCTTATCCCATCAAGTTTATAGGAAGAAAACTCACACTAAACAATACCTTCATGCTGATTCCCATCATCACCCTTCCCATAAACTAGGTGTTCTAAACACCTTAGCCACTAGAGCCTTCAGAATTTCTGATGATGAACACCTAGAGGAAGAGAAAAATCACCTCCTAAATGTTTTTAAAGATAATGGCTATAAAAAACATCAGGTAATGAAAGCCTTTAAAAATGCCACTAAAACACCTAGGAATAAAGAACAAACAAATAATGATGTGTCTAAGGTTTACTTACCCTACATACAAGGGACAACAAACAAGATTGCTAGGATTTTGAAGAAGAAAAACATTGGGGAAACTTTCAAACCCTTAAACACTATTAGGAATTCCCTTAGGTCAGTCAAAGACTTTGTTGATCCCATCGAACAAAAAGGTGTCTATATGATCCCGTGCTCGTGTGGTAAACAATACATAGGAGAAACAAGATGTTCCTTTAGAATCAGGATTCAAGAACATGTCACTGACATCAAACACAATCGCACTCGTCCCTCAGCTCTCGCAGAACATTCAGACAAAACTAAACATCACATTTGTACTGAAGAGGCCAAAATTCTTGCCAAGATAGATCACTATCACAATAGAAAATTCAAAGAAGCAATCGAAATTGAAAAACAACCTAACAATCTAAACAGAGATGATGGATGGAAAATTAGTCAAAATTGGATCCCTACCCTAGCCAATATGAATAATTCTAGATATTAATTTATAAAAAAAAAAGCCAGTTGGCTCTTATTAAATAAAAAAATTAATAAACTAACAAATAAATAACTATTAAACAAACAAACAAATAATTATTAAACAAACAAATATAATTTCTTAAGTTTTATAATTTTTTATTTCATTTTTAATAAGTCAGCTCCTTATAACAAATTTTCAAGTATTTATACACCTGTTATATCATTTTTCCTTCATTTCTTACAAATGTTTTCCTGATGATGGACCACACTAGTTTGGTCCAAAACGTCGAAAATCAAAAAACCTATGCGATAAATCCGAATAAACTTTCTAATCATAAATGAAGGGACTAGTATAGATACACATCTGAATTGTTTTACAATAATAAGATTATAAAACATGCATGTAGAATACACCCTAATAATTTAATTTGGGATACCCATTCTAAGAACTCTTTTCCTCTTATAATTTAATTTGATTTGAGATAACTATTCCAAGAACTCTTTTCGAAGGAAGAAGCTACTAATTATATTATTTTTGTGTTCAATGTGTGTTTGCCTTTATATGTTTTTCTTCTAATACTTAAGCCTTAAAAGGGAGTGTTTAGATATAAGACTTATGAAGTAATAAAGTTACTTTATAACTTTAAAATATCTGAATATAAAATCACTTTGTAACTTTAAAATATCTTAATATTCACTATGTGTAAAATAGTTTATCAACGTTCATAAATAAAATATAAAATGATTTACTTACTAACCATTATAGTATTATATTTTATTATTGTGAATATCTTTTTAAGATCTTAAAATTTCACAACCCAAAAGTATAAATACATATAATTTACTATAATATTTTTAATAAATATTTAAAATAAAAAAATAGAGCATAACACTGAAAACTTATAAACATTTAAATAATAGTCATTGTGAATATCTTTTTAAGATCTTAAAATTTCACAACCCAAACGTATAAATACATATAATTTACTATAATATTTTTAATAAATATTTAAAATAAAAAGTAGAGCATAACACTGAAAACTTATAAACATTTAAATAATAGTCATTGTGAATATCTTTTTAAGATCTTAAAATTTCACAACCCAAAAATATAAATACATATAATTTACTATAATATTTTTAATAAATATTTAAAATAAAAAGTAGAGAATAACACTAAAAACTTATAAACATTTAAATAATATAATTTAATAGAATATTTTAAATAAAATACCTTAAGATATGTAACAAACCTCCCGTTCGTCATGACATCAAGCTTCTTTTAACAAGTGTAAAACTTTTTTTTTGTGTGTGTATGTAGGAAGGTAAAGATGACATTATACTCAACAATGCAACACAATGATGAACACTATGCAAGCAAACACTCGCATGGGTCACAGTCAATCCACAGGGCTGTCGAGTCATGCGGGGATGAAGGCCATGGGAAATCAATCAACCAACAATCAGCTAGGCTAAGAAAAAGGGGTCATCTATCAATCTAAACATCCAATCCATTCACCAATCAATATGCAGATCCTAGCATAACTCCTAAAGCCTTCTACTCTACAAAATAAAAGAGAGAACCTTTGCCTGATCACCCGCTTCGAATGACGTCCCGTCCTCCATACAACTCCCACTCGTCGATCGTCGAGACCTCACCAGTACCTCCCAACTAATGCTAGAGGTACTCTTCTTTCCCCTTAGCCCCCCGAGCTGCAAAGGGGCCACGCACACACTATCCAGAGATTAGTCTAGCACCTAGCTCGCCTCGCAAGGTCGAGCTACCACTCCTCTCCGAGCTGGGTATCCCAACTCCCACATGTAAATCAATCAAGTCAATATTTTTGCAGCGTAACGTTACAAAAACAGAAGATGATCATTTCCCCTTCTCCTTCCTTCATTTTATAGAGTTTTGAACTTCCTTTCTTTCCTAAAATCTCATTTAATTAAAGTTTTAAAGGTAAATTCCTAAAATTTCCTCTCCCTACAAGTGTCCCCCATCCCCTACATTCCTCCATAATTTAATTTCTTTAATTAAGTAATTATTTTTATTTCCCTCACCCACCTAGAGTTACTCCTAGAATCACTCCTAGGTGTCCCTAAATTCCCTTACAGGTTTTAAAGGCTTTTCCTATCCTGAAGTTGCTAATTCAATTTAAAATTAGAAGGCTCTTAAATGTAGATTCTTTACTAAGTTGACTTCCCGCTTTTTCCCTTAAGTTCCCCTTTTTCCTTTTTATGTTACCTCTTTTCCCTAGTTTCTTATTTTTTGATTTTTCCTCTTTCCCCTTTTACTTAGAACTCAAAAAAGGTCGGTGTGGAATTTAACCCCTTTTCCCTTCTATCATTAATTTAGTATCTTTTTAAATTATCCAAAAGATAAAATAATTAATTCCCTCTTTACATTTTATATCCACAGATTTTATTTCTTATGAATAATTTAATTTCTTACTCCCTTCATGTTACAAAATTTTAGGAAGATCATCTTTATTATTTAAGTGGTTTTTATTTTAAATTTATTATTTTATTTTATTTTATATATTTATTTATTTATTTTATTTTTTTCGTAGATAAAATTTTACCCCTACCAAAATTTTAGACTTAGAACTTAGATTTTGTACTAGGCGATATTTAATTAGGGAAATTGTTTTAAAAATTACTTAACATGTTATTTGTCTTAGGGCTTTCTAGGTTCATCCCTCTATCATCAACAAAGCGACATGCCCTTCAGGACGCACTAGGTGCTCCAAGGGTGCCACTCGCCTCATTTGTTCCTTTGTGCGACATGCCTTTCAGGACGCACTACGTACTCCAAGGGTTCCACTCGCCTCTTGAATGACTTGGTAGACATCAATAAGCCCTGGAGTCAACACTCCACTAGGTGAACTTGTGGGAGACTAAGCGCTTCTAAGGAATAAGGCCCCTGCTTTATTGCGTGCCCCTTAGAATCATTGTGAGTGACTGTCGCAGTCTGCCCTCATGACATCGTGGGTCCTCTCGAACTAGGTAATCATTAACCTACAGTTCAAGCCACGGTGGGAGTGTTAGTAGGCTATGCCAGGGCTACTGTCCACACCTCTCCCTCACATCTCTGGTAGTCGTGCATCACCCCTTTACTCCATATGTGAGTCAGGTCGGCAAGCTATCGTCAGCCTGCATCATCAACAAATCATGTCAGAATATATCCATGTCATATCATCCAATCAAATGCGCTAATATCATAGTAAAAACAATCAAACGCCAATGGTATCACTCCCTGACTCGATCCAGAGTCCAAGGGGTTCCATCGATGCCTCAACATCCTCTAGGCCTGTAGTCCTGCACACTCAATAAAACCGAGTCAATAGCACCTATCTATGTCAAAGAGGTGAAACAACATGTCATAACCCATAATGCCTCATAATCAAAATCAAAATTTTTAATAGCATAAAAATCCGGATCACTTGCGAGCAAGTGTCCTCAAAGAATAAGTTCGCTCAGTGCACCAGAGAGGGATGTTGCATACACCCCCTCTTGGTCTAAACTTCGTCCCGAAGTTTCACAATATAAATTCCGAAATAAAGTGTATCACAGTATCATATGTCTATCTATCAAACAAAAATGGAAACTGTTGGCGCATATCATATGCATCCTCCCAGGTCGTCGAGTGAGGACTATAATTGTCCCACTGGACCTTGACCTGATCTATTGTTCGACGTCGTAGCTGTCGAATGCGATGATCCAAGATGTTGACTGGCTCATCCGTGAGCGCTCCCTCATCCGATACCTGCAAGGAACTCATGTCAATAACATGTGTAGGATCACTAATATAATGTCTCAAAACAGATACATGAAAAACATCGTGCATACGCCTCAAAGAATCAGGCAAGGCTAGTCCATAGGCCACGGGCCCCTTTCTCTCCACAATCTCGAAAGGTCCCACGAACCTAGGAGAGAGTTTATCTCCCTTCCCAAACTTGATTGAGCTCTTATGCGGTCTAACCCGCAAGAAGACTCGATTGCCAACCTCGTAACTATAGTCGACACGACGTGCATCGGCATAACTCTTCTATCGACCCTGCGCTTCTTTAATCCTTTGTCTTATTGTTTGCATTTGCTCTTCCATTTCTTGGATTGGTTCGGGTCCCACCAGGACCCTATCCTCGAGTCGATCCCAACTCAAAGGTGTCTGACACAGTAGCCCATAAAGAAACTCGAAAGGCACCATTTTAATGGTTCTCTGGTAACTGTTGTTGTAAGTGAATTCTACCAGTGCCAAGAATTCCTCCCAACTCTTTTGTTGGTCCATCACGTACATGCACAACATGTCCTCCAAGGTTTGATTCATTCGTTCGGTCTTCCCATCAGTCTCTGAGTGATACGCAGTACTAAAGTTAAGTTGGGTTCCCAAGGCCTCTTGGAAACTCGTCCAAAATCATCCAGTAAACATTAATCCTCAATTGGATATAATCCTATTAGGCACGCCATGCAGCCTCACAATCTCACTGATGAAAACTCTAGCTATGTCAGGTGCCTGATACGTGGTACGCATAGGAATAAAGTGAGCACTCTTTGCCAAGGTTTCTACTACCATGAAAATCGAGTCATGTCTCCTTGTCGTCAGTGGAAATCCAACAATAAAATCCATCGAAATAACCTCCCATTTCGATTCTAGAATAGCATGTGGTTGTAGTAATCCTACTGGGTGTCTATGTTTAGCTTTTACCTGCTGACATTCTAGACATCTGGCCACATAGTTGACTATGTCTGTCTTCATTCCCTTCCAGAAGAACAAGGGTTTAAGGTCTTCCCTCATCTTCATGAGTCCCGGATGAGCCATGTATACTTCTCTATGAGCCTCTCTTAGGATCAACATCCTCAACTCATCATTTGGCAGTATGTAGATCCAAATTTCAAACCTCAATAAGCCATCGCTATCAAATGAAAATCCCTCAAATCGTGGTACCATCATTGTGTTTTGTCTGATAAAACCCTCGACCTCTTTGTACCATTCATCGTCATGCTGTAAAGTTAGAATTCTTTCACGTAGATTCGTCTGAAGAGGCAACACCGAATAGATGCGTGGTCTCCGACTCAATGCATCTTCCACTCAGTTCATTGTTCCTTTTATGTAAGTAATCTCAAAGTTGTACTCGCTAAGCAATTCTGACCAACACCATTGTCGCGCATTCAGGTCACTTTGCGTAAATATGTGTTGTAGTCCACAATGGTCAGTCTTTAGTTCAAATTTCCGTCCAACAAGGTAGTGTCTCCAAACCTTGAAGGCATATACGATGGCTAACAACTCCAAATCATGTGTCGTGTAGTTCTCCTCATGCGTTCTCAGTTTCCTCAAAATGTAAGCGATTACTCGATCGTCTTGCATCAAGACTCCACCTAAGCCTTCCTTGGATGCGTCAGTGCATACCAAGAAGTCCGCGTCCATGTCAGGGACCTTTAGTATCAGTGTTTTTGTCAACAACTCCTTGAGCCTCCAAAATGATTTCACGCATTTCTTGGTCCAAACAAACTTCTTGTTTTTCTTCTGCAATTTCATGATCGGATTTGCTATCTTCGAAAACCCCTCGACGAACCGTCGATAATATCCTACTAAACCCATGAAGCTATGCACTTCTGGGATATTCATCGGCACAAGTCATTTCATAATAGCCTCGACCTTAGCTGGATCCATGATGATGCCTTCGTCGGAGATGACATGCCCTAAGTAGTGAATCTTCGATTGATAAAAAGACCATTTGGAGAACTTCCCATACAATTTTTTCTCACGTAGACATTGTAGTACCAAGCACAAGTGCTCGTCATGCTCCTCCATCGTCCGAGAGTAAATCAAAATATCGTCAATGGACACTTGGACAAACTTGTCCAAGTACTCACAGAACACCCTGTTCATCGAACTCATAAATACCCCTAGGGCATTTGTCAATCTGAACGGTAAAACAGTAAATTCGTAATGGCCAAACCTCATCTTAAAGGCGGTCTTAGGGACGTCATCCTCCTTGATCTGTAACTGGTGATACCCTGATCGCAAATCAATATTGGAGAACATTGTCGCGCCTTTCATTTGATCGAACAGATCATCAATCATTGGCAACGGATATTGATTCTTGATCGTGGCCTTGCTCAATTGACAATTGTCAATGCAGAGCCTCCATGACCCAACTTTCTTTCGTATGAAAATAACAGGCGCACCCCACGGTGACACACTAGGACGTATCAGTCCCAGGTCCAACAACTCCTTCAGTTGCATTTTCAACTCTTGTAACTCCAGGGTCGACATCCGATAAGGCATTCTCAATATCGTTTCAGTCCCCAGTTTTAGGTATATGGTAAACTCCAACTCCCTCACGACATCCCAGGCAACTCTTGTAGAAATACGTCCACAAATTCTTTCACCATCGGAAGGTGTTCTAGACCTTCCACTACTCCCTTCTCGTTAAATGCGAGGATCACATAAAGCTTGTATCCCTTGTGCATACTCTTTCGTAGCTGTAAGGAAGAGATGAACCTTAGGGAAACTTCCTGGTTCCATCCTACAATCACACGTCTCTGTCCCTCGTCATAAAAAAATCTCAACCATTTTGCCTTATATTTGAGTATCGCCTCATGCAATTCCAACCAGTCCATACCAATCACAACGTCATAAGATCCTAAGATTGCGATGTATAGGTTGGCCCTTGTGACAAACTCTCCCAGGTTAAGGACACAACCCGTAACCTTTCCTCCCACCTTCTGTTTGGCTCTCGAAGCCATCTCCACGAAGCTAAACTCGTCCTGTTCGACTACCTTTACCTTAATCTTTTTTAGCGCTGCACCAGAAATGAAACTCTCGGTAGCACCGGGATCTATCAAAATACTAAGGGTCTGGTCAACGATGGTACCTGTCATCTCAAGAACAGTCGACTGGTGTTCTACCTGGCAGTTATTCACTGCTGCATGAATCCGATGGGCCTTGCCCACATCTCCCATGGTAGTGGGTCTGGCTGATCCAGATGCTTTAGTCCTCCCCACAGGGCAGTCACACTAGTAGTGTGGCTCCCCACACATCCAACACCCCTTCTTCGGCCTAGTAGTCCTGGTACTTGAAGTAGAATATGACAGACCACCGACATGGAACCCTGTTCTATTCTACTGAACAGGCCTAAACTACTATTGTTGCAGGCAACATTGTTGTTGATGTTGTGGTCCCCGATAAGGTGTCCATTGTTGAGGCATCGATCACCGAGGTGTAGTGAAAGTGGATCCCCTCTGGAAGCCACGATATCCTAGCATATGTCTGGCTGGTGTCTGATGTTGTTGTTCTCCAGATGAAACCTACCCTACTGGTCTCGCTAGAGTCCTGGTCTGACCCCCACTGACAAGATCCTCCTCTGCTATGAGGGCCTTTTGGACAACATCATGCAAGGTTTGAGGCATCAAAATCCTAACCTTTGCACGCAGGCTATCGTTAAGGCCAAACATGAACCTGTTGACCTTAAGTTTATCGATGTTAAGGTGTGGAGCATACCAGAGCAGCTCCATAAAATGGGCCTTGTACTCGGGCACCGTATGACCTCCATGTCGTAAGCCGTTGAACTCATTGAGCTGACGCTCAATGAATTCCTATGAAAGGTACCTCCCTCGAAATTGTTCATCGAACAGTTCCCATGATATGTCTTCGACATCCATGTTCAGTTGCGGTAGGAGCGTCTTCTACCATAGAAGAGTGCTCCCCTTTAGTTGGAAGACCACCATGCAAACCTTCATGTTGGAGGTATAATTGTGAAGTGCGAAGCACCTCGCCATGTTCTCCAACCATGCATCGGTGGCTGCGCCATCCAGGGCACCAAAGAACTTGGGAAATTTGACCTTCTCGAGTTCACAGTGAAAGCTACCAGTACTGACCGGAGTGCGCGGTGGAACCTCAGCGGGTGTCGGGGCCCTGGCCTCATCTCTATCCAAATGACTGATCAGTGCCTCGAACATGCGCTGAAAATATCTCATCATTCCGACTACATCACCAACTGCTATCTACTCTTATCTGAGAACCTACTCGTCTCCTTGGGGGTTAGACCCCTCAGGTGTGGATGCTACTGGAGGCATTGCACCTCCTCCCCTAGCACCCCGTTTTCTGCCTCCGCGACGTCCTCTAACCATTTTTACCTGCACAAATACAAGTCAACTTGATTAGCAACAATATAATCAAATCATATCAATGAAAGTCGTAGCGATCCCAGGTCATGGGTTGAACCGGCTCTGATACTATATGTAACGAACCTCTCATTCGTTACGACATCAATCCTCTCCTAACAAGTGAAAAACGTTTTTTTTTGTGTGTGTGTGGGAAGGTAAAGATGACATTATACTCAACAACGCAACAAGACGACGAACACTACGCCAGCAACACTCGCATGGGTCACAGTCAATCCACAGGGTTGTCGAGTCATGCAGGGACAAAGGCCACGGGAATTCAATCA
>JASDQU010105486.1:122852-142651 GCA_032191745.1 Picea mariana | reverse complement strand
GTGTCTCCTATGTGCTCTGTAACTTTGCCTTCGGTGTTTTGGTCACTCCAACATGAGATTCTCCCAAAGTGCAGACTCTGAATCTCATATATCGGATGATCGAGATGGATCCAAAGATCCATGGTCCAGATTAACTTCGATACTTCGGCCTTCTGAGGTTTAGTCGCACCGATATGTGATTCTCCCGTCGTGCGAGCTCCTAACTCACATATCTGACGGTCAAGGTGGGTCCCGATAGATCCTTGGATCCACGGTCCAGATTAACTTCGGGACTTCGGGGACTTTTACTTCCCTTAATGTGAACTCACATTTCACCGAAATCGCGAAGTTTGGAGGACTCAAGGGGTTAACTCCTACACTCCTTCCCATATCCAATGGTCACAACAGACCTTGGCTCTCCCCGAATAATTTCTCGTTCATTCGTCATTCGAACAAAGGAGCCTTCCCTTTCAATACTTCAATATCATTATTCTTCCTAATCTTGGTTGGCTTTGAAAGGCTTAGGAGCCTTGTTCTCCTTCTCTAAAACGTAACACTTGAAAGAATCCTTCTACACACCCCTTACGTTCATTCCTAAACTCTAGAACTTAAGTGGCTCTCGATATTTGTTTGCCTCGCAGCGAGCCTATGCATACATTCACTATCTCTCCTGAGCTTTAACAGACTTCGTCCTTCGAGGGACTCAGAACGAATAGGAGGGTCGACATGTGTACATGAAACTATGCCCAAGGTCGACGAACTCACAGTTCGTGGCTCTAGCTTAAGCCCCCACAGGACGCAAGCATTTACGAATATAAACAAATCCCATCCATATAATTTCCTACTTACCTAATTATACAATCAAGTAGACACCAAAATGGGGTACAGTATAAATCATTAAGAAAACATATCTATTCCTACAACATTCATAGGATATCCAACTTTACTTCACAGTACCACTTAAATACACAAGGTATGCAATTACTTATCTATTACAGGTGGTAGCCAACTAACTAACTGTGGGTGTTCTTCCTTCCACCCGACCATAGGATTAGAGGCATTCATTCTTAGCACTCTGGACACCCCCGTGCCAAGCCATGATATCACCAGGTGTTGTTGGGAAATAATACCCTACGAACTAGCAAGCTAGGGCTAGGCTTGCATGCAGATTTTGACCTTAAAGAAATGACTTTTTAACCTACCACCCAAAACTTAAACCCCTCTTTCAAGACACATACATGGAAAGGAACTACTAACCTTTTTACTGATGTTTGGTGTAGATCCTCCGTTGCGCTTTCCCGCTTACTTGTGCTTCTCCTTCCAAAGTTAACCTGCAATCAAGACAAAACACTACGCATGCATGCTATTTCTCTACTTGAGGGTTAGAAATTAAGCATAAATTACATAAATCACATATAACTCATGCATTGGAACGGGAAAAGTATTCTTTTATTAATCTCAAGATGAATCAACTTACAATAATGATAGAGACCGACCACCGCTCCTTGATCCTGATCCTGGGCTCCTCCTCTTCTTTTGTCCTCCAACTACTTTGCGTTAATTCTCCTTAGGCTTAAGGAAAGGCTAAAGGGTTGGGACAAGTGGATTCGGCAAATGGGCAGAGTTTCTTCGCTATGATTTTCCTCCTCCAAATAGTACCCCTACCCCTTCTTTTATAGGCTAGAAGGAGCTAGGGTTTTGGACGAACTCTCGGCCATGCATGGCTGGGAGTTTCAGTTAACTGACCCATATCTTTTTGTCCCGTCGGCAACTTTCCTGTTTTTGTGCTTTGTTAGGTAAACGCGGGTTGTAGAAGGCCTGTCAGCGTTCACACGCATGCAGTAGTGAGTTAGGGCGCGTTTGCCTTTACCTAAGAGGATTTTCAAAGAGGTTGTTTAGCAGATGTTTTGGCAATGAAGGTATATGAGTTGGCCTGATGCCAGGTACGAATGTATGGTGCAATTTAGGGTTATAACACCAGGGAACTCTCACAGTTCTCAAGGATTCTTTCTCTATTTCAGCTTCTGCTCGAGTTTCTTTCTCTGCAAACTTTCACAGATTTCTTTCTGTTTTATGGCCATGGGCGAGGTTTATCAGATGCTCCCTCGGAATCAAGCTTGTGGCCTTCTGTTCATTATATCACTGGATAGCTCTGTGCATTCTCCTTATCGATTTGTATCTCTTTCTTCTAGGATGGTTCCCAACCCATCCTGTTCCTTCTGTCAAATGGGAACTCCTGTCAGCTTGGTCTATCATACCTAGTGGTACTTCAGGATGCCATTCTACATTTTTGTCCATGCTTCCATTCATGGGATTGATTGATAATTCAACCACTGGTCCTTTCTTTATTAACTGATTTCTCTCCTTGGGATCCGAAGGAGGTTTATTATCCTCATCAAGGTAATTTGGGGTTATTTGATATAATGACCCTCTCTTATAGTTTTCACATTATTTCCTCTAGTGATATCATGGTCAGTACTTTCAAGGCTTCACCCTAACAGTCAGTTATTGACAACTCAAACAATAATACATTTACATTGTCCACATGCCTTAGCATGGTATTCCTATTTTATGATTAATTACAAGCTGCAGGAAACAAGGGTGTTACACCTTTTATGGACCTAACCTCCCTAACCCCACACATAGGTAGAATAATATATTTTCCATGTAATAAAGGTTGATATCAGTAAGTCTTAGTAATAAGGAAGAATAAGTCAAATGTAATAAGACTTAGTAGAATATTTCGCTTCTAGAAGATCTTCCTCTAGATTGTTCTTTTGGTAGATAGATTTAGTACAAATAGGGGTCGAGGGCATGAAAAGTATTTGTCTTGAGAATCATTTTAATAAAGTGTTTCTCTGTTAGATATTTCCCCCTCAAATAGGCAAGTGAAAATGTTTTCCTATCAATAAAGGTATTATTTTTGTGTTGTGGTTTGATATATTTTATTATTTCGTTGTTATTCTCTGCAGTATTTTTTTTCTTCTATTACTATAGATATGGTACCTTGCAAGTAGTATTGTTACAATGAAAATCTCTCTATGAATAGGGGAAAACCACAACAGACAGAATGACACCTATAAATCAACTCTAATCTCAAGTATGCTATATAAATGAAATTCTGACAAGAGAAGGCTAGAAACCTACCTCTTCCAGACGTCCAAAGAAGACCAACGTTGAGCATGCAACCCAAATCTTTGCACCTGCAGCTTGTCCTGAAAAACTAAGATATGAAAGCATGCTGAAATGACATATAATGTTAGCATATAAATTAGTATAATCCATTAACATACATAACAAATACGCCCATGGAAAAAAATACAAATATTTTCAACAGATCAACTTGATGAGAAAAGAGTATTTCTATTAATGTAATCAACAAAAGTACATAGGTGATAAACTTATATAACGAAACATATCATAAGAGATAAACTAAGTCCCTCCAGCTGGGCCTCCACCACTTCAATCCTCCACAAATTCAAGCTCACATGTAAGATTCAATGATTTTCTCCAGCACAAGATAGGAAAATATTGGGGGTTGAACACAAGAAGTTCAAAATTTCAAAGACAAAGGGATGCAGACTCAATTGAGGTGAAATTTATCCAAAGTGTATTGTCTCTCTATGATGTGTTAAATACCTTAAAGGATTGTATATGGCTCAATTTATAGCCTCCAAATGGAATTCAAGGGTTGAGTCAAAGAGTTTCCAGTCTACGGAAGGTCAAGGATCATATATCTCCTGACATGGCATGGAAACTCAACTCATTTTTTATTTTTTGGGCACCAAAATCGATGTATGTGGGTTGTAATGGAGAATACCATCTACATACGTGAGAATTCTAACTAGTAGGTCATATACATGTATAAAAATGTGTATCTTTTAGCTCTAGAGTGATCAAAAAAGGGGAAATAAAGCTTGCAGAGAGAAATGGAAGGCAATCAATCAAGATGCATGGAGTGTGGAAAAATGTGTTGTAACAGGTATCAAAGCACTTTCCTTGGAAGGAAACTATGGGTTAACTTTTTTCATGGTAGAGACCTATTCCGACATCTTAAAACTACAGATATTTGTCATTCAATGTATAAATTTTTGGTCAGGGAAGCATACATGAAAGAAATACAAGTGGTACTTAAGCTCGCATTGTTGGGCACCCTTGTAACCCCTGTTGGTACCCCTTCAAGTAGTAGGGATCTAAAAAAACTTATATATAGACTAGCCTAGGTATCTTGAAACCCTATGTATATCAACAGATCATCCACCTGACTGCTATACTGCCACTCAGAACAACACTCGGGAAGATACTCTCTAGTACCTGGGTAATTGGGTAGTACAGCTAAGGGTACAGTCTATCCTTCTTAGTTGGTTCCTTGAGATATTGGGACAAGTACTACTGTTCAACCTCACATGTATATAAGAGAGCTATAACACAGGGTAAACCCTTTTCTATAGAAACCCTCAATTCCCTAACCCTTGGGACAAAAATAGAAAAGAAAATGAACAGAAACGATCTGTTGTCATGCAACCTTGCCTCCTGCATTCAAGTTGTGAAATTACTACACATTTATTCCTATTAATAATATCAACATTTATTCATTTTGGGTCTGTACCATTATGTGAAACCTATCCCATTGGATTCCTCTCTTCAACCTGATTGCAATCATACCTATAATTTTTCAGCCACACGTGGACCCAACCCCTTCTCGACACCCCTATTTTCCACCTATCCCATATACTTCCTCTCTTTGCACGGATCATCGTGGTACCATTCACTAGTAATCCCTTTTGTGTAGTCCCGCTTCCTCTCCTTTCCCATCCCCATGGCCCACACCCACAACCAAGATTGGGAAAAATGTATCATTGAATTGGAAAAAGATAATGATTAAACCCAAACTGATATTTCTTCCCTTACTTCTAGTATTTCTAACCTCAACTCATGTCTTTCTCCGCTCGAATCACTTCCCACATCCATCACTCAATTGACATCCATGTGTCAACAATCCCAGGACACAGTGAAAAATGTGACTTTCTTGTTTATGCGCGCCTCAGATTCCTTCTCTTATACCACACCTTATAACCTTGAAGGTCCTAAATCCTCCCAATCCACATCCTTTCCTTCCAGCCACTTTTAGCAGGACCTACGTCCCCCTCAAGTGGAAGTGAACAAATTTGATGGCTTGGATCCCATCGGCTGGGTCACTCAAATGGAACATTATTTCTCTTTATGTTAAATTTAGAGAATCTATTAAGTTATTTTCGATTTACTAGACAATAATAGCATAAGCAGGATCACTAAAAGATACACAATCACAAGGTACACAACATTTATCCTGGGAAACCCTCATGGGGGAGAAAACCGAGCAAACAATTCCTTAATACAAATTGTCAATACAATTCCAACATAAGAAACCAAACACAAGAGAATATCCAATACTGAGAAATGTGCCTCTCTCTTCCTTCTTCTAGAAACTAGCAACTACATCTTCCTTCAAACTTGTGCACTAGATGAGTGACTTGAGTGAGTGTGCTAATGAGGTGCCTTCCACTCTTATTTATACTAGTTGGCTAGTGCTAGGGTGGTGTCTCTTCATCAAGCAGGGTCGACTTCTTCACTTAGTGGCTAAATCCACTTTAATTAGGCATGGGGGGAAACTTCTTAATTAGTAGCATATAATTAGGGTTTGACCAATCCACGAAAGGGGATTTGGTCTTATACAAAGCCCGACATGATCAATTTGCAAAAGGGGATTGATCTATAAGATAATAGCTCAATAATAAGTAGAATATTATTTGTAGTTACAATATTTAAACACTCCCCCTTAACAAGAAGGGTATTCTACAATATCATCAGGAGAGAGAGAGGTAAGAAACATCAACAATATATGTAACACTGACTGACATATCTATAAATCATCGAAATTTTTTCTCATCATCAATAAAATCATCATTAATAGTTTTTTTGGTACTCTGACAGTCCCTAGGGATCTGCCCAGGAATCATAAGATTCCCTAGGATATAAAATCCTAACAAAGATACCACATGGTACTCTGACAGATCGTCCTTACTGGACCTTCGAGATCTTCCCAGGAATCATAAGATTCCCTAGGATTGTAAAAATCACAACAGAGCTACCACTACTGACCACATATAGCATATACATGCACAAGTACTCTAACAGACAGTCCTTACTGGACCTTCGGCATCTTTCGAGGGATGATCAGTCCCCTAGGATATAAAATCCTAACTAATCTACCTGTTGTTGGTTGGGATACCATAGTATCATCAACATCACTCCCCCTTTCTAGGGAGTTCCTTTTAGACTATACCAATCTTGTCTCGAAAGTGCTCAAACTTTACATGATATAGAGGCTTGGTCAACACATCTGCAACCTACTCATTTGTGCCAACATATTAAGTTTTATAGATCCCCTCTACACCATATCATGAATGTAGTGATATCGTATTTCTATGTGCTTCGACTTGTCATGGAACATAGGGTTCTCAGACATCTTTATGCAACTATGTTTGTCACATAGAATCACGATTGATTCCATCTCCATATAAAATAGACATCTCAACATCTTCTGAAGCCATATGGCTTCAAAAATGGAAGAACATGCATAAATGTATTCCGCTTTTGTTGTGCTGAGAACAATACTAGAATGCTTCCTCCTCTTCCATGAAGTCATGGCTGACCCCAGACTGAAACAACATCCTGAAGTGCTCTTTCTGTCAGAAACACTTCCATCCCAATCTGAATCAGTATAACTAATCAGTCTGAAGTCATGATATCCATTATAACAAAGACCAAAGTCTAACATACATTTAAGGTATCTCATCACATGTTTTTCAGTAGCAAAGTGAACACGTCTGGGCTCAACTAGATACTGAATCAAGGTATTCACAACAAAAAATACATTTGGCCTGGTATTCATTAGATACATAAATGATCCAATTATTTGTCTGTACAGTGTAGCAACAACCAATTCTAATGAAGTATCAACCAGGAGCTTCAACATTGTTTCCATGGATGTGTTCATGTATTTACACTCCAACATATAAAACCTCTTCAGTATTTCAACTGCATTCTTCCCTTGGTTAAGGAATATCTTCTTTGGGCTTTGCTAGAACTCAAGACCTAAGAAATAATGCATTAGGCCTAGGTCTTTCATCTCAAATTCTACAACGAGCTTCTTCTTACAATCAGTGATGAAATTTTCTTCTCTAGTTAAGAATAAGTCATCCACATACAACAAAAATATAACTATCTCATCATTCATAACCTTGAAGTAAGGGTTAGAATCAGCTTTACTCTTGGTAAATCCCAAGCTCGTCAAGAAACTGTCAATCCTTCCATACCAAGCTCTAGAAGCGTGCTTCAATCTGTACAGAGTCTTCTTCAACCTACATACATGAGTCTTTCTATATTCAACTTTGAACCCTTGAGGTTTTTCTATATACACTTCTTCTTCAATGACATCATTTAAGAAGGTTGTTTTCATATCCATCTGGTGTAACTTCCACTTCATCTTAGCTGCAAGAGCTATGATGGTTCTGAAATATGTGTATCTGGCTATAGGAGAAAATGTCTCTTCATAGTCAATGCCTTCCTTTTGTGAAAAGCCATGAGCTACAAACCTTGCTTTATATTTCTCAATACTTCCATCAGCTACATGTTTTATCTTGTATAACCATTTGGAAGATACCACATATTTGCTCTTCGGTTTGGGAACTATTTCCCATACATCATTCTTTATAATTGATTGGCATTCTTCTATCATGGAATATGCCCATTCTTTCTTCTGAATGGATTCTTTAAAGAAAGTAGGCTCCTTCTCTATGAGGTCACACATCAAATCAATATAACTAGAGAACAAATTAGGTTTATTGACTTGTATCATGGTTCCTTCTGGGGCACCATACTTCTCTCCATCTTGAATGAGTTCCCTTGCCCAAGCTGGCTTTCTCTTGTGAGATATCGTCATCTAGGGAGGTTCTTGAGATTATATCATATCATGATATTCATGAATCTCATCATCAGGGGTATTTGTAACTTCCCTTAATGGTTTTGAAACTATGGGAGATATAATATCTTCTTCAAGATGGAATCTTCTTGATTTCTTGAGTTCTTCATCTTCATCAAAGGTTACATCTCTGTTGATCTCAATATGATGGTAACCTGGTATGTAAATTTTGAAGGCCTTAGAGACCTCATAGTATCCAACAAATATTCCCTTCTTTCCTGAAGGGTCCATATTGGATCTCTTCTCTTTTGGAATGTGTACCAAAACTGGATAGCCAAATAACTTGAGATGGCTTACTTCTGGATTCTTTCCGGAGAACATTTCTTTGGGGGTTTTGAACCCAGTTGCACTATGGGATAATATGTTTTTTACCTACTGTTGGCATGAAATTGATCATACCATGGTCCTTATCAGGTTACCAACAAAAGGTACCTAGGTAATCTAGAACGTTGGCATTTTCATCTACCTTGAAGGGAAGAAGTCTCACCTGAAGCGAAACCAAGACAAATAAAATAGGGGAGGGTAAGAAGAATGCTTAGAAAAATCCATACAGTCTTATGATCTATGTATTATTTAGCAAGATAGATTAAAATCGGAACTGTGTAAACATTCCTAGATCATATTAAATAAAACAGAGTCATGTTGCAGCCATAAAGAAACTATATCCCACTAATAAGATCTAACATAAAGAAATATGAAATAACATTAAGACAATCTGAATCTAAACATACACAATAATTTCAAAGTTTGAATCTCTCCTTGTATTAAATTCATAAGGTTCTTCTCAATTAAATAATGATGTTCTCAAATACAGACACAACTTGGTCATGCCACATATTAACAACAAATTCTATTACTGAGAGACAAGGTTAATCCAAAACCCTTGCTCTTCTACCAAGGAAACTGGACATGACTCTTTATAGACTTAGTCTAGTTTCCGAAACCCAGACTCTAGAATCATAGCTAATGCCTACCCAAAATCAACAAACAATAATCCAACTAAACTCCAACCCTTTACAACCGTATTCATACCCTATATATAAGCTAACTATGATTTATGGGTTTGATACTTCGCATGCTTTCTTGTTCTTGTTATGTTGTAACTTATTTTTCCATGATTGTGTTGTGTTGTCCTTCCTTCCAACCGTTTTCAGTTTCTTTCCTTGTTCTGTTGTCCCACTTCTCTATGACTTGCACAACTTCTGTTTGACCAAAATTGGAATTGCACCATCCCTTGCGCAACTTCTAACAAAAAAATGAAGGGCCCAATAGGCTCCGACCATAATCCTTGACTCATCCTCGAGTCAAGTCCTTGGTTCTTCTGTGATCTCTAGTTTGGCATGTTGCTTTTCTTTGTATTTTGTCTCTTCTTTACTCCCATCTTCTTCTTGAGTTCTTTCTTTTTCCATCTCTTCAAACGAAGGGCCCAACTCTGGGACCGATTCCAGGGCTCTCTTCTTTACCCCTTGGAAATTGACGACCTTGTCCTGCTACTTCCCGACAAGAAGTGAAGATTCAGCCATGAACTGTTGAGTCGCATATGTAATGCATCCCTTAGGCTTGGATGTGACCAGGGAGTTCCATTATGAGTCGAATGTAGCATCTACCTGATGCATCTTCATGTATGTTGTATAAACAACCGGTCAAAACTCCCATAGCTCTTTCTTAGCTACCGAATATGCTTCAAATAGAGCATTCATATCATTGTCGTCTTGTTGGATCTGATCGAAATATTCCTGTTGCTCCAGTGGATCCATGGCGATGGAAAATTCCTCGTTAAACAAATGGATCTTCGTGCACAAATCCTTCAGGGTCTGGTTGCGTTGTGAAATTATCCCCATCTAGTAACTAAATTCCTGGAAAATCTTTGTGCATTCTGCAGTTTTCTTGTGCAGGGTTTCCCTTGCATTATTTCCTTCGAGAACAACTCTTTCCATTTTCTCTTGAAGATTCCAGGGTTGTTTTTCTACTTCCATCTGACTCCCCCACAATCGTGCTTCAAGGTTCTCAGTATGAATGGCAAACTTCTACAATGCTCCATATAGTAGCTTGATCTACTGCATCAGCTCTCCTGTTGCATTGGATTTAGGCAGTTGTGTTGTTGTCCTTCGAATCACTGGCCAGGCTTCTGAAGAATTTTCATAGACCCATTCCATTTTCTTCTCCACCTGGATATTTCCATACTCCTCCTGCATCCAACGTTCTTGGGAAAAGAGTACCTCCTCCTTAGAATACTATGGGTCATGTTCGGCCTACTGGAGCCTCTGCTCCAATTGATCAGTTGAAGCTCTGATCATCCCAATTAGAAGCGTTGATGGCCATTGAGAGAAGTCACCAGAAGAAGCAGTGGCCTCTCTGGGTACTCAGACCTGCATTGGGATTCCACTAGCCATTGAATGTTTTGACTGTGTCTCCACCTTTTCCTCCCCTATAGATGGACCTTGCAGGGGTTGCGCAAGTCTCATCCTTACCGCTGATGGAAGGAATGGGAGTATCTATGCTTTCTCCAAGTAGATTTTCACCAGCTATGTGCATTTTTGTGGGTTCTCGAGTACTAGCCCCAGTTGTTCTTGCAATGAGGTTGCACTCTGTCCTGATGTTGATTCAGGTTCCTTCTGAAACTCTGGTACTTCTGCCTATTTCTAGACCATGGTGTCTGTGGTTCGGCCTCTTTGGATGCACTCTCAACATTGATTGTTGAGAGAGGGAATTGAGGGCTTGGGTCTTGAGGTATGGGAAAAATACAAGTCTCTGACGAAGGCGATGTGTCCTAGATTGGAACAAATCGAACAATTTCCTAGCTTGGTACTTCTAGGGCCAGACCAGTGAGTTCTGATAGTTGTTCAGAGAGTTCAAGGGGATCCAACTGCATGGTCTCTGGTTCAATGGTTTGGGATTGGATGGTCATTTCTTGTGGTAGCGATTGGGATTGTGGAGGTGATGGGGGTTTTTCAGTGATAATGGTGGTGGATGCAGTGGTATCCAACTCAGGGTTGTCCTTGAAGTCAATTATAGTCTGGGCCGCTCGAGCGACTTCTCGAGTACAAGTTATGGTTGATGATATGGGATGAGGGTTTAGGATATTCACTAGGGATGGCCCGATCCTAGATTTCTCAACCAAAGGGTCCTCTATGAATGTTGCATTAAGGATGTCATTAACATATTCACCTATCATCATAGCTTTCTCTAGAAGCTGCGAGAATAAGGGAAGTGTCTACTTCTTGTGTTCCAGTGACTGCATCTCTTCTTCCTCCTCCTCTGAGTCGGTATGCATTGGAGCATATTGGTTTTGTTCCTCTAAGCCTGAGCTCGGCCCTACCCCCGCTTCTTGTCCCTTCTTCTTCAATATCTCTATAGGTAGAAGGTAGTTCATCCCCAACTTGCACGGGTTGCATTTCACTCCTAGCCATGACATTACTTTATTTTCAAAGTCCTCCTCATCCAAGTAAAATGACAACATCCGTGAATGAAAATATTCATCTTTGACATGCTTGGGCCAAACAAACGTATGGTGGCGATTCAACCCGAATGCTATATTCCTTGTTTTCAGGTTGAGAAACTCCTGTGGTACATGCAACCTCTGAGTTGTGTCAAGCATCTGGTTGTACCACTTTAGGAATGTTTCATTGTTGAATGTTGTGTTCTCTGAGTCTGACCTTGAGTGCCAAGGCTCGAAAATATTTGGTATTCGACCTTTATCTACCAGTGATAACAGTCTTCCTGAGGGTGGCGTCCACTTTAGCATGGTGAACACAAAAAGAAGGTATCCATAGGTGAAGGTTCCACCCTTCTCCTATGCTTCCTCACACGCTACCAAGATTTCTTCTAGTAGGGAGCTACACCAATTGAACACCACTCCATTGGCACAAAAATCCACCACTGAGAGGGCATCCAATGTGCAGTTTCCCTAGTAGTAGGACCTCATTACCTTGCTAGCAATCACGTATAAAGATGTACTGACCGTCTCTGGTAGAATGGGTTCAATATTGGTTGTGTGCCCCCCTCTCTTTGTATGAAATATTTCATATATGTTGGGTTCAACCTTCTTCTTCCCATGTTTACTGGGGTTCTGGAACCCTTTTGAGATGTCTTCACCTTCAATGGATAGACTCATGAGTTCATGGATATCTTATGTTTGAATGAAATACCATCTATCAAGCCATAGGATCCTTTCATGTACCTGAATTATGAGGAACTTGGTACACCACGCAACCTCACCGGTAGTGCCGAAGACTAGCAAGCTCATAGGTTCATGATTGTGGAGTTAAATAGGTTGATGAAATATAGCTTTGATACAAAATCCATCCCTCCCATATCGTCTGGAGCCACATTACAGAACACATCAATGTTCATTTGTGGGAATAGCACCTGGTCTGTTAGGTCAAGGTCGAGGAGCTTCACTTGCTCGACCTTCCCTTTGAGGTCACCCATGACCTCAACCCGAGGATCACACGGATCGGTTACAACTACTTCCTTGGAGAGCGAACTCTAGATTCTTGTATCTCTTGGAATCCTTGCCCTGGATTTCTAAGAAACTTAGGAAAACTCTACTGGGCTTTGGGGTCACAACAAAAATAATTTGCAGGCTCTATGACAGTTTTAGAAATCTCAATTAGAAAAAGAAAAAAAATAAGTCTTACGCTGAGTTAGCGCAGCCTTATACTCATGCCAACTAGCAGCCTCTATCATTATTCCTAGGCCACTCATGATTAAACCTATAGGCACAACCTGGAGCTGAGGTGTTCAATAGAACTATTTAACGGGGTTAATCTATTAGGGGATTTGGGAATTTACTAAGAAATTTGGATAGGGACGTGGTCAAATTCAGGCCTTACCATTTGAACGGTTGAGAATCCTATCATGAATACTGATGGCATATTTATGTATCACAGCTTTATAGTCTAACAAAGTTTGGACGGGTTACTATAGTGGTCATAAAGGCTATGACTGGACCGGGTGCATGTGTCACATGGACTAGGATTGCGGTCAGATTCACTCTTCCTCCAACCACAATGGGGTCCCCGTCATATTTAATGAGTGTCTTTAATGGACTTGTGGCTCTTCTGATCTCACGTTGTTGAGTAATAAGTTCTGCACAAAAGTAATACTTAGACAGAAAAAAATGAAATACATGTCACGGTGCAACAATGCACACTCCGACTTTATTAACTGATTTAAAGAAATTGCAAAAATTCAAATCTAACTACTACACTTTCTCCTTTGGACTGGAGAAACATTCCTTTAGCTCAGTCATGAGAAATATAGGGTTTCAGGTGAGGGCCATTCACCCATCCTGGTCAAAGTATACCATCTAGTTGCACGAGTCTGACTTCTCCAGAGTGTCGAATCTCTGGAACTATAAATGGGGGCCCAAACAATGCATGTGCAACTTTTCAGTATGTTTCTAGTATCGACTGTCATAAAGTAGGACCTTATATCCTTTTGCAAATATTTTGGACTTAATGTTCCTGTCATGCCAAGCCCTATGCCTTCCTTTCTCAACTAATTGATGAAAGACTACTAAAAACCTAGCCTCATCAAGTTCTTGCAACTCCATAACCCTCTGCGCAACTGATTCATCCTCTAACATGTGTGTAATATGTGTGATGTATAGACTAGGGGTAATGAACTTTGCAGGTACAACAACCTCTTTCCCATAGACTAGCTGAAAGGGAGTATACTTGTGGATCTTCTTCGTGGTCATCATGTATGCCCATAAAACTATTGGGACTCTGTCATCCCAATCTTCCTTGTTTTCACAACAAGCCTTCTTCAAACCTCTCTCTAGAATCTTGTTAAACACCTCTATTGTGCCATTGGATTGTGGATGGTGTTATCACATGAAGTTGTCATGGGTCATATGTAGTTTTTGTAGGCTGACCAAGTCCTTTGTTTTCATAGGGAAAATCCATGAGCAAAATATATCTTTCAGAGAAGTCCATTTCGAGCTTGAAATACAAGCAAGCAGACATGCTCAATTTTCAACGGTGGAGATTCCATGTACAGTTCATATCAGCGGCGCTCGAGAAGTCAGATTTTCAAATTCGTGCAAGGATTAATGACTAGACAAAAGCCCCGAAGTGTATAAGTGTTGAAGTCCCGAAGTGATGAGATACTGACACGTCAACCAGGAGAAAGTCACTTCAGGAGATATTCATGCCCGTGTTCAAAATATCTTGAAGCCCGAAGTGTCGAAGCAACAAGAAGTTGCCATGTCAACTAGGAGAAAGTCACTTCAAGAGATTTCCATCCAAAATTCCTGAAGTCCCAAAGTAGATCTGAGCCATTGAAGGCTGAGGACAAGTGTCGATAGATCCAACACTTGAGAAATACAACACTTCACAGGATTGCACGAGAAAGTAGAAGAAATATCTCGAAGCCCGAAATCCCGAAGTAATTGTGGACCGTTGATCTCAAATCCAAGAGTTGTGTGTGGCAACAAAATTAGGGCATTCCCAGATCATGGATTGTGACAATATCGACGACCACACTTCATTGTGGGGACAAAAAGTGATCGAACGCTAAAATATTAGAGTGGTCCTGCAATCGAAACCACGGTATAGCTAAGGAGGTACGTGGAAGTTGGTGGTGGATTTCGGGGGTCGGAGCGGTGTGGATCCAAACTGCCCTTGGAAACTTCTGTAATCACTTGATTATATATGGCCCAATTTGAGAGCAGTGCATGGCGGAAAGCTAGGAGTAAGGCCTCATCCTGATCCCAAGGATAAATCAGTTAATTAAAAAAGGACTGGTGGTTGAACAATTGACCACCCCCTTAAATAGAAGCATGGGGGGTCTAGTCAAGGAGACAGAAAACTGTCAGCCGAAAGTACCACAGAGGGCAATTTCTCCTGCATGCCCATACTGACTAGGGTTTCCTTCTGACAGAAGGAACAGGACAAACAAGAGAAGACACAAATCACTGAAAAGGAGGTTCCCAAGAAGCAAGACATGTTGATTGTTTTGATTATAAATACATCAGATGAATGATATGTCTAGGCAAGACCAGAGGAGGGGGGTTCGGCCCAAGACCAGAGGAATTTTTGAGAAATTTTTATGACTGTATATTTTGGTTTGTAAGTTGGAGGGGCATGTAGTTGTAAATTGTATTGTTATTGAAGACTCATATGAGTTGTTTCATCGGATTTGTCTCCTATGTTATATGTTCTATTCTTCATCTTCTCTCAATGTAATTGTTGATTTTAAGGATTAAAATTTTCCTTTGATCGATAGATTCCTAATGCAGTAGAGGATCTATTGTAAGCTTACTTATTTATCATTGTTTACTATTCAGACACATCTAAATTCTCTTTGTAGAGAGGATCTATGCTTAGAGAATATTTTTCTTTATGTTATTCTCTTATTCTTATCTTCATCATTATACAAATATTTTTTCTGATACGGAGCTTAAATGCCTTCATTGAGAAGACTATTTATGACTCCATAGCCCAATGTTCCATCATTGATCTACAATGATATATTTTGTCTTTCCCTTTCTTTAAAGTCTTGTCAATCCACCTGCTCAAACCATTTTAATCCATTTTACATTTTGATGGGTATTGGTCTTATCCTCTAACATTCTGAGGGCGATTCGTAATGCTAACATTAATGGCGTCATTGTCAGGGATAGAAGTGAAGATATCTTCCCTGGGAAAAAGACAATGAACAAATACAGTTTTAGATGGTGAACTGAAGTTGGACACATTGTTTTGACTGTTCATCTTTCACCATGGTGACTCCGTTGTTCAGAAAAATATTGGCGACTCCAATGGTTTGAGACAAATTAAATGGCTATGGAAGCTATTCTGGGCAGGAGGTTTTCCCCACTCAATTTCTCAGCCATAATTGGTTATCCACATCATGTTCCTCAAATTGATGAATGGCAAGATCTGTTGCCAAGATTTTATGAGGGTGAGAAGGACAACCCTATTTAGCATGTTCTAGAATTTCATGCTTTGATGCAACAACTTGACATCCAAAATGAAGACATGTGTATGAAGATATTTATGTACTCTCTTAAAGGAGATGTTCATATTTGGTATGATTCTCTTGAACCTTCTAGCATTTCTTCACTCAAAGACTTTAATGTTGCTTTCAATATTCATTATCAAAAGTTTTATTCCTCTGAGTTAATTTGTCATAGTTGTTGTGAGGAGTATAAACACTGTGTTCATGATATAATTGATTCTTATGAAGGTTTTGATAATGAAGAGGATGCCTTGAATGAGGAATCATCTCTTTCTATTCCATTTTCATCTACATTAGATAAAAAAAAAAATTGTTTTTTTCATAAGGAAAATGCAGAAATTGAGTCTATTCTGGAAGATGATACTCTTTATAGCCCTGTCTCTAAAAGACCTAGATATGAGCATCCTATATTTGACTCATATGGTGATGATAAGATATTGCTTCCTGGATTGAATATTGAAAGGCAGCCTGTTTTGAAAAATGAAGAACAGTTTTCTCATGTTGGGCAAAAAATATATCTTGATATGTCATTCGAGAATCGTCCTTTATTTGATCATTATGGAGAAAATGATGAATATGTTGAGGTATTTTTTGTCCTGGAAGAAAAAATCATTAGCAGTCGGCCTTCTGATGAAAGTGAAAACTTTTACCAAGATCAACATGGTAAATATCAACATCCATTCATTGATTTACATGAGGAGATTTCTTGCAATCAGATAGCATATGTTTTTAGAGAAGATAAAAGGAAATTGGGTCAACAACCTGCATTAACCATTCATTCACTTGTACTTGCAACAAACATTCAACCATATGTGAGCAGTTGTAAAGAAGAGCAAGTTTTTTGTTATCAACCCAATAAGTTTCATCACCTATTTTTTGACCCTATAGAGGAGTACATGGAGTTGCATTTCCGCCATGTATTGAAGCCTTCAAGCTTTGTCATACCGTCAAAATTGGAAGGTAATCTGAAGAATGTAATTAACTTTTTGTCACAGTTTTATTATCTCTTTCTGATTAGTGGCAGAGTAAGAAAGTTTCCAGTTAGGAAGTTACTAAAGTGGCTCTGGTGGAAGTTTGTTTTCACCTAGCCTATTGTAAATGTCAGTTAGAGTAGGATCTTGTGATTTTTTCAGTTTTCAGTTTTCTTTTAGTATTTAAATAAGTGACCCCGTAGCCCTAGGATAAGACATTGAAGCTTCTTGTTCTTGGCAACTCACAGGGAGCATGCCATCCCCTGTGGAGCCAATATTATCACATGAAGTTGTCACGGGTCATATGTAGTTTTTGCATGCCTACCAAGTCCTTTGTTTGAATAGGAAAAATCCATGAGAGAAATACAGCTTTCAGAGCAGTTCATTTCAATCTTGAAATACAAGAAAGTAGGCAGGATCGATTTTCAATGATGGAGATTCCATGTATAGTTCAGATCAGCGGCTCTCGGGCAGTCGGAGTTTCAAAGTCATGTAAGGATTAATGACTAGACAGAAGCCCTGAAGTTTTGAAGTCCCGAAGTGATGAGAGACTGCCACGCATGGATGATTTTAGGAGATAAATTTCACTTATGGGATAATTTTCCATGGTTTTTTGCAAAAATCGATTCGCTATTCTAAAAATGATTTGCCCAAATTCTATAGGATAAAATTGTTTTACCTTAAAAATTGCCAAAAGTTTATACAAACTATATAATATCCTTAGAAATTTGAATATTTTTACAAAAATGTCGTCAACATTTTATTGTTGGAATATGAAGGATTCGTAAGATTCACCAAGGCTTCTACATTTTAAAATAATTTTCCATCCTTAAAATCATCCCTACTGCCATGTTAACTGGGAGAAAGTCACTTCAGGAGATATTCATCCACACGTTCAAAATCTCCCGAAGCCCAAAGCATCAAAGTAACGAGAGGCTTCCACGTCAACCGATAGAAAGTCACTTCGGGAGATTTCCATCCAAAAGTCTCGAAGTAGATTTGAGCCATTGAAGGCCGGGGACATGCATCGACAGATCCAACACTTCGAAAATACGACACTTTGGAGGATTGCACGAGAAATCAGAAGAAAGATCCTGAAGCCCAAAGTCCCAAAGTAATTGTGGATCGTTGATCTCAAATCCAAGAGTAGCGTGTGGCAACAAAATAAAAGCGTTCCCATATCACAGATTGCAACAAGATCGATGGCCCACTTCATTGCAGGGACAACAAGTGCTAGAGTAGTAAAATATTAGAGAGGTCCCACAATCAAAACCACGGTATAGCTAAGGAGGTGCATGGTAGTTGGTGGTGCATTACGGGGGTCAGAGATGTGTGGATCCAAACTTCCCTTGGAAACTTCTGCAATCATGTGCTTATATACGACTCAAACTGAGAGCATCCTGTGGCGCAAGCTAGGCATAAGGCCTCGTCCTAATCCCAAGGAGATATCAATTAATGAAATAAGGACTGGTGGTTGAACAATCGACTACCCCCTTAAATGAAAGCATGGGGGGTCTGGCTGAGGAGACAAAAAAATGTCAGCCCAAAGTACCACAGAGGGCAGTTTCTCCTACACGCCTATACCGACCAGGGTTTCCTTCTAACAGAATGAACATGAAAGAAAAGAGAAGACACATGACAATGGAAAGGAGGTGCCCAAGCAATAAGACATGTCAACTATTTTGATTATAAATACATCATAGGAATCATATGTCTAGGCAAGACCGGAGGAGGGGGGTTCAGCCCAAGACCGGAGGAAGATTTGAGAAATTTTTATGACTGTATATTTCAGTTTGTAAGTCGAAGGGGCATGTAGCTATAAATTGTATTGTTATTGAAGAATCATATGAGTATTTTCATCATATTTGTCTCCTATGTTCTCTGTTCTATTCTTCATCTTGTCTGAATGTAATTGTTGATTTTAAGGATTAAAATTTTCCTTTGATCGATAGATTCCTGATGCAGTAGAGGATCTGTTGTAAGCTTGCCTATTAATCATTGTTTATTATTCAGACACATCTAAATTCTCTTTGCAAAGAGGATATCTGCTTAGAGAATATTCATCTTTATGTTATTCTCTTATTCTTATCTTCATCATTACACAAATCTTTTGTCTAATAAGGAGCTTAAATACCTTCATTGAGCAGATTTTTTATGACTCCATAGCCCAATGGTCCATCACGGATCTGTAGTGATATATTTTTTCTTTCCCTTTCTTTAAATTCTTTATGATTCACCTACTCAAACCATTTTAATCCATTTTACATTTTCATGGGTACTGGGCGTATCCTCTAGCAGTATGAGGGTGATTCTCAGTGCTAATAGATGGTAGGGGATGCTTTTATGATGTTGGATTAAGAACTATGTTGTAAGCTTTGTTATTGTACTACTGATAAAATGACCACCCTAATCACTAGTCAGACTCCTAGGACATCCAAACCAAGTAATAATGTTTTCAAAAATAAACCTAGCAGAGGTATCAGTTGAACAGTATTTGATCAGTCCAATAAAATCAACTGCCCACTTATCAAATGATTACAGAGTTAGAACTGGATAAAGAGGAACTTTTTCTCATCTTGATGGCTTACCTACTCTCTGTCAAACATCGCAAGATATCGTGTACTCCTTCGCATCCTTGAAGAGTGTGGCCCACCATAATCCAACTTGGAGGACTTTCTGTGAAATGGCCTTTCCTCCAACATGGCCTACCACAACTCCACTGTGGAACTCCCAAAGGATATATTGTCTTTCATGGTCCAAAACACATCTCCTGAGGATACTATCTAGGCCCAACTAATACAATTTCACCACGATAAATTGATAGTCCACTTCTCGAACCACCATATAGTGTTTTTGAG
>JASDQU010105486.1:97559-113030 GCA_032191745.1 Picea mariana | reverse complement strand
CCCCACCCTAAACCCGCCACTCCCTCCCCTCCTTCCACTCCACTGAAGATCCATAAATTAACTCGGGAAGAAATGGTTGAATTCCAACTCAAGGGCCTTTGTTATAGTTGTGATGAAATATATTTTTGGGGCACAAGTGTAAGGAAAAAAATATTTTTATGGCCATATATGAGGATGTTTCTGAAGAAGAGGTTTAGGCCCCCTTTGTGGTTGAGTTACATGATCCAAATGATATTACTCTGCCCTTGGAACCCCCAAAAGTTGAACCAGTTATTTTGTTGAATGCTCTCACCAACTTCTCTACTCCCAAAAACCTAAAGCTAATTGATTACATTAAGAATCCAAAGGTCATCATCCTTATTGACAGTGGAATCACCCACAATTTTATTCACCAATGCATTTCCCAAGAAACTAATTGCTACATTCGTGCAGTCAACAACTTTCAAATCATGATTTCTGATGGAGGTTCCATGAAATGTGGGAGGCATTGTGAAAATGTGTGTCTCCAAATTGGTCAGTACAACATGAAATATCATATGTTTGTTATCGACATGGGTGGTTGTGACATTGTTCTTGGTGCAAAATGGTTACGGACTCGTGGCCCCATCCTCATCGATTTTAAGCAATTAACCATGCAATTCAACCAGGAGGGTCAACGGTATAAGTTATAAGGCATCACCGCAGGATCCCCTGGCTCCCCTGGGATCATCATTTCCCATCACATGAAAAATATCCTAAAAAAAGGCCATTTGGAAATTATTGCACAATTTTACATACCACAATGTCACGTTTTTGTTTCTCACCCTAAGTATCGCAAGTGTCGCAAAGTGATGTATGCACCTCGGAAGTGTTGCATGCATTGTCACAAGTGTTGTATGCACCTTCCCAAGTTTTACATTCACTTTTTGATTTTTCTCCACCCCTTTAAACCAATAAAATATTTTTTCATGACCCCTAAGTCATATGGGAGGAGGAAACCCATCATTTCTAGGTCAAAACACACCTTTTCATTGGAACATTTGACCTATTTTTTAGCATTTATGAAGGGTGGTGCCCCCTTGGCCATCTGTAGGGAGCGTTGGTGTTCCCCTACCAATGTATAGGGATCACTAATTCTGTTAAATGGCACCATGTCTCTCACTATGGGGGAGCACCATTCTTGTTGAGGGAAAAGGGGGATCCCCTCCACCTTATTCTATGGCCTAGCTGTCTTAGATTGGGTTGGTTATGATCAACCATCATGATTTGGCTTCACCTTAAGATATGATCCAGAACTCAAGGATACATATCCTCAACCATATCCTTCATTTTCTCATGTTAGTTGTGCCTCTCAAACCTATATATTGAGGGATTTCCAAGGTAAAAAGGAGGGAGATTAGAGGTATCAAACCTTTGATCTTGGAGGAAGTAATCAGTCAGAGTATCATCATTTTTTATCTTGGTAGATTCATGCAAGGGTTGTATGAGGAGATATTGGAGAAGTGTTGTGTCATCATCCATGGTTTGTAAGTATTCTTTTTGGGTTCTCATTTGAATATACTTGGCCCATTTCCTTCAAGCTTGTGTATTCTTCCATGTGCTTGTCTATTGTTCCTTCAAAGTTTATAGATGAATTTGTTTGACCTAATAAACTAGAGTAGGAGGTATTTTTTTCTATTTTCTTCCCATTGTAGGTATCAAGCTTTGCTAGGAAGTTTGAATATCAAGCTCACATATTGGACGCAGCAAGGACAGAGTTCGTAAAGAGGTGCATCATACTCTTCCTCCATCTCTCTTTCTGATTGATTTAATGAGTTCAAAGGGATGTTAGTGTACACTTGTACTTTTATTTCTTGTTATTACAGGTCTGTAATCCAAGGGAGGTTTCATCTATCCGTAGAAGAAACATTCTGTAACAAAAATTGGTGACTCCACTGGGGAAGGACTTTGACTAGTCTTTCCTTGGATTGTATTAAGACTTTACCTATAATTAGATCTTGTTTGTTTCTTGATTCTAATATAATTTACATTCCCTCTTCTTCACTGAAGATATCACAAATTTATTGATTGTATTTTCTAATTTTTTAGCCTTTTTGAGGATTTTTTGAACTTTTCAAAAGGGTGGCACTCCCCTGCAGTTCATACCAGGGAGTCGCTCACCTTACTTGTGCTCCCCAAAAACCTACCAGAGGGCACTATTATCTGACTAGATCCCCCCCAGATCCTTCTACATATCACCATTCCCCTAAATAGCCCTCTTTCTGCTTGAGAACAGGGGCACCAATCCCTTTGTTTTGGCCTTTCTGCCTCCTTTTTCTTGCTCTTTCTCAGTCTGACTTTGAGAGGACTTTTTCCCAGAGACTCTTGATTATATTTAACTTTGTTTGGATTGAGGATTTCATGTTTATCATTCATTTTTACCTATTTTTAGATTTCAAACCTCTTCTACATTGTGATATTGGTTCACCTTGCTTTTCACTAGTTTGGTCTTTGTCTCGTGATCTTTCGATTATCTGATTGATTGGAAGAGTTTGCAAAGGTTTGTTTACTCTTGAGTTTCTTTTCAATCTTCTTTAGAAAATATTTCTTTTTTGAATGATTGAGATTCATTTTCTTACCACAACCTAGATTAAATAATTGTTTCTTGTTTCTCATCCTTAAGGATTGTTGAGCGATTTCCTCTTTCTTCTTTTCATTGTTTGCACTCTTTGAGTCTTGTCACTATTTTGAGTTCCCTTCTTGTTCGGTATTTTTAGTTTGTATGCATTTGTATCTGCAGTGGATTCTTGCGTTGAAAGTAAGGAAGTGTAAATAACTTGCATTTGATTTAGATTCATTGCATTTATAATGAAACGAATAGCAATTGATTGCATTCAAATTCTTGGGTGGTAAATTGCATCAAATTTATGCATTTGGGAATGGAAAAAGACGCTTATAATTTCCATACATAGATTTCATCGAACATAAATATTTTCATCTCATTCGGTTGCACTCTTTTGGAGTCGATTCCAAACATCATCAATTTTGCTTCCATGTCCTTGAGTAAACAACAGCCTAAAAATCAAAAGGCTAATTAAAATCTATCTATAAATTTTTCTTTCTAGGCATCTGCAAACCTACATTAACTTAGGTGTAGGGCTTTGGAACAGGTGTTGAGAATAACTTTCCAAATCCATAAAAAAACATATAATCTTGCAATAGGGAGATTAAATCCAATTTTCATAGAAGCATATCTGGGAACCCCCTCTCACACATGGGCTAAACACGAGGTCATGTGTGGGAAAGCAACGGAGATTACCCCTCCAAGGCTTAACCAATCGTAGAAGAACAAGCGTATATTGGGATTTTTTCTTGAGAAAACATTGGTTTCATTTGGTCTGAGTGCTTTGTGAACTCCGAGTCCGTTCGAGGTCCTATGGAGTCTTACCAGTTCACTTGTCTTCAGTTCTCTTGAAGAGATTTAGACTTGATATCTTGCCCATACGTTCAAATCCAATTGTCAACTGTACCAACCCTAAGGCTGATTGCGATTTGGTAAACTTAGTGGCATTTGTCATTAGGGTTCATACACAAGGTGATAGTGAAGGGGAGTCTTTGTCATACCTGGGTTAGACGTTGGTCAAACTCACTCGAGCTCTTTGGATGGTAACCCATGGATAGATCGTGAGGAAAATTGCACCAAGGTGTAATTATTTTAAGCATGTATCCAATGTAACTTATCCACCCTCTCTATTCCATCCCCTTCTCACTTTGATCCTACGACATTTGATTTCATCACCAACTAGCGCTTCATTGTGAAAAGGTTTGTTTGTTTGGGTTTCTTCCTATATTTTTTAGCGTTGTTGTTTGTTTTTCCCTACAAATCCCTTAGGGTTGATTCTGTGTCTATGGCATTATTTATTGGAACTACCAATGAAGGGACCCTTTTTTCGGCATACCATTTTTTTCTCCTTCCGTGGCACACATTGGTCCTCCTTATAGTGCTACTTTGACTCTTCTTGGACTCACTATTAGGTTATTGGTATTATTGTTTTCTACTCTGGTGAAAATAAACGCTCCTAGTGCTTTTTCCGTAAGCACTCCACCCCAAGACCATCAACCTCATGTTGATCCTCTACCTTCTTCACTCGTAGATTCTTCTTCTCTTTCTTCTTCTTCGCCTATTTAAAGCTCTACAGATAGTAACTAGGTAGATAAGAAGAAGAATAAAAGGAAGATTAATAAGAAGAAAAATAAGTTAGGGGGGGGAATTCCAACCACTGCAGGACATGTTGGAATAAATCAACTAGCTATTGTTCATCATGTTGGGATTATTGATAATGTCGACAAGCATACCAAGACACATCGCAAACACAAATTCCCTTGCAGGATTTGTAAGGGTGACCACCTTGTTAAATATATCCTTGGTATTCTAAAGGTTGTATAAGTGTGGTATCAGGGTCATCAACCCACGTCATCAACCACTACAGTTCATGATGGTGACAAACCATCAACTAGTGATAATCAGATGGGAAGTAAGAAGGGTAAATTCAAATTTCCTTTCTTTCTATGTAAGGATATGGACCGCAACTACCTTTTCCCTCGTATGATTGAGGCTTCATATCTATTGGAAAATATTGTTGATGTCCAGCAACAACTCTCGGTAGATTACCATAAAATATCTCCCACCGTGCCACTGGTTGATGAAATGGTAAATTTGGTTCCATCATAGTTCAATCTAGTTTATCAGGTGATCCACCTGGTTCAATATTCAGTTGAGTCGGTTGATCAAGTGATTGGTTGGATTTCAATTTTGATCAATCCTGCTCTCCCCTTGGAGAGTGCAGTTAAAGTGATTGATCCAATACCACCCTTGGTTGATCCCACTCCTCCTTGGAAGAGTGAGGATTTTTCTCAAGTCTTTCCTATTTCTACAGATTCTTCTAGACTAGGGGGCACTTCACCCATCCCAACGAAACCCCCTCCAAGTAATGAGGCCATTATTTTAGATTGGGGTGCACTACAGAAATATCATCTCCCTTCCTATATACCTTTCCAAATCACTGTTCATATTTGTGGTAGGGACATTCCTCAGACTATTGTCAATGAGGGTGCATCGATTAGTATATTATCCTCCATTGCTTGGAAAGCTTTCGTTTCTCCTCAACTTGCGCTAGTGACTCAAAATCTGTTGGATTTTAACAGAAGGGATAGTCAACCTTTGGGGATCCTTCCTTAGTTTCCTATTACTTTGGGAGGGAAAACTTTCTTTATTGATGTGATCATATTCCATGACCCCTTGGATTTTAATTTTCTCCTCATAAGAGACTATGCTTATTCTATGAAGGTTTTTGTGTCCACGGTATTTCATTTGGTGTGATTCCCTTACAATGGAAACATGGTGACCATAGACTAGCTTTCGTTCATTGGCCCTTATACAATGTCCAACCATCTGACTTACCTGAATGTTTCTTACATGCCAACGACATCTGCCCTATTGTAGGACAATTATGTGGCAACCTGTCCCATGCATTCAACTATGAATGAGAAGGAATATCTCCCTTTCTTCTGATTTAGATCTGGTAATTGACATGGTGATCTCTTCGATAGGGTTATTAGAGCCTGATGCCCCTTCCCCTATCGAGACCCTCAACATGTATTCCTTCAAGAGTGTTTTTTTTCCATCTAGCAAAGATCTCTTGGAATCCATGACCAAGTTTTATCCCTTGACATGTATTCCTTCCAGATCATTGTCCTCTTGGAAGCCATGATCAAGTAGAGGCCTATGAGCATAGCTTTTTTACTGATTTCAATCTCGTTAAAAAATGAAACCAGGTTCAAGAAGAGTTCTTGTTTATGTGTTAAGCTCGTTAAAAAATGAAACAAAGGAACTCAAGTATAGGTTCTAGTTTCAATCTTGTGTAAAAATGAAACCTACCTTAGAATTATTTGATCCTTTGGTAGCACCTGGTTACGAGCATAGTTTTCTTCTCTATGAAAATCTCATTAGAAAATGAAACAGATGTATGGGAATTGAACCCAGAGGTCACAAGCACAGTTCTTTTCCTGTGTCAAGATCGTTAAAAAATGAAACAACCACCTCTCCCATTGAGTCAAATTGTTTTCTAGATCTCATAAATATTAAGTCGAGTCTTTCACTAGATCTCGTAAATTTTGAGTTGTGTCTTTCACTCGATATCGTAACTTAACCTTCTTTTCACCTACCTTTGTCTATTGACACTTTTTCTCCATCTGGTACAAAAATCGGTGACAACATAAGTGTTGGTGGATGAAACAAAGCTGGGAGGGAAGATCTCCAACCTACAAAAATCATGTTGGAGCAAAGCCACTAGTTTCCATCACACAGTTGGGGGGGAAATATCAACTATCCATGGGTCCCATTCGAAGCCTTTGGACATTACATTGGGAACTCTTTGGAGTTTCCTTCAGACTACCTAAATATGAAAATATTGTCGAGTGAGATTGCTTCCTTTCACACTCGTTAAAAGGTTTGAAAATGTGTCCTTCGAGTGGTAGTATTTTTCGACGTCGCGAGAATAATTATGAAAAAGGACTACTCTAATCAAGCATGATTAGAATAGTTCCCCCCTATATTTGTTTACACTTTTTTCAAGCTTGGGAGACTAAATTTATGAAAAATTCATCCATGGAGTCATCTTTAAGTTCTTTTCAAACTATCTAAACATGAAAAAACACTGATTTTATCTTCTTTGGGCTCGTAAGACTATGCATCGAAGGACCTATATGAGTCCAATATCCAGGACCCATGCAGGACCAAACCCCTCCTTCCTCAGTTTCGTTAAACATATGTCGATGGACTCATCTGAAAGATGAGATATACTGCGAATCTGTTACCCTCCTCAAGCTCATTAAAAAACAAAGAGGTACTCATCTATCTGGATTGGGGAAAATGAAGGAAGTGGGTCAAGTCTTTTAGAATCCTTTATGGAAGCTATTTTCACACTTGAACATGCACTTATTTGCATCTCATCTTACAATTAGGCAATCCACTTGTCTCTGAGTCATACCAATTCTATGTGTCACCGTACTTTTTCGTATCAGTTGAAGATTTCTCTTATTATCGTCACATTACATTCTTGATACTCTTCGAGTCAATGCTACCAAGTCAGTTGTCATGCTTCATAATGTTCAAGGGAAGTTTCACTTCAAACCATCCATCTACAATATTACCAATTTCCCTTTCCTATGTCAATCCATACTCATTCAATCCACCATATTACATCACTTTCTATGTCTGTTTCATGTCAATTATAGGGAATACATCAAGGCCCCTCCTTCAAGGAGTTTGTTCCTATCGACTTCAACACATCATCTGGGAATTATAATTAGAAACGAGTTAGTACATTGGGACATGCATGCCTCAATGGAAGGCCTCCTCACTTCCGACAATGGTTTTACATCATTGACATCTAATCGAATGATTCCACGAATGTTCAACCTCAACTCATTTATTCGCATTCATTGGAATGTACTAGTGTACCTTGGGAGTCATTAACATCATTGGTGATTTCCCTCGCACTTGTTAAAGTTTTACATCAATGACCAGTAATAAAGTGGTTTTTACCATGTTCGACATCAAATCATCTATTCACATGGCTATATTCGTACCGTATCAAGATTGGGACGAAAACCCTGGGTTGGGCATTCACATCTGTTATGTTCTTTTGCGAGGCTGCGATGGAGATCATTTGAGAATGTAAAATATTTCAATACAATCACCATGTTGTCAGTCTTACTGATATATATACATTGTCACATAGATCCACATTGTATTGATCAGTAGCTATGTTTTTTCATCTCGTAGCTCCACTATATATTTTTCATGGTTGCGATCAGTTCATGTCATGGAGGTATGGATCCACATTGTATCTTTGGCATCCATATACTTAGTCATTATTTTCATGGATACGCAGTGTATTGGTCGATGGTCATTTTTTGAATCATCTCTTGTTCTGATCATACGTATGCATGCCTCAGAAAAGGAACACATATTAATATTATTTGATGATTTTTTGCATCTTCTTCTAGGTTCTCCCACTCCATCACCCTTTCATTGAATAATTTGTAAAGTGATTCGACAATCATTTTTTCTTCTAACCTCACACTTTAGGGGGCATCTATTACACACCAAAATGTCACGTTTGTGTTTCGCACCCTAAGTGTCGCAAGTGTCGCAAATTGATGTATGCACCTCTGTAAGTGTCGCATGTGCTATCACAAGTGTCGTATGCACCTTCCTAAGTGTCACATTCACGTTTTTAGGTGTGGCCACCCATTGACACCATAAAAACAGTTTCTCATGACCCCTAAGTCATATGGGAGGAGGAAACCCATCATTTCTAGGTCAAAACACACATTTTCCTTGGACAATTCGACCTGTTTTTGAGCATTTATGAAGGGTGGTGCCCCCCTGTCCATGGTTAGGGAGTATCGATGCTCCCCTACCCATGTATATGGAGTGAAACTTTTGGTGAATGGCACCCTGTCTCTCACTATGGGGGAGCATCATTCTTGTCGAAGGAAAAGGGGGATCTCCTCCACCTTATTCTATGGGCCAACTCTCTTAGATTGGCTTGGTTATGTTCAACACTCATGCTTTGGCTTCACCTTAGGATCTGATCCAAACCTCAAGGATCCATTCCACAACCATATCCTTCATTTTATCATGGTAGTTGTGCCTCTGAGGCCTATATATTGAGGTCTTTCCAAGGTAAAAAGGAGGGAGATTAGAGGTATCAAACCTTTGATCCTAGAGGAAGTAATTAGTTAAAGTATCATCATTTCATATTGGTCGATTTGTGGAAGGGTAGGACGAGGAGATTTTGGAGAAGTGTTGCATCATCATCTATGGTTTGTAAGTATTCTCTTTGGGTTCTCATTTGAATATACTTGGCATGTTTCCTTCAAGCTTGTCTATTCTTGCATGTGCATGTCTATTATTCATTCAATGTTCATAGATGAATTTGATTGACCTAATCAACTGGAGTAGGAGATATTCGTTTATCTTTTCTTCCCGTTGCAGGTATCAAGATGTGCCAGGGAGTTTGAATTCAAGCTCATGGATTGGAAGCAGTGAGGACAAACTTCGTAAAGAGGTGTATTATACTCTTCCTCCCTCTCTCTTTATGATTGGTTAAACTAAGTTCAAAGGGTTATTAATGTCCAATTTTACTTTTATGTATTGGTATTAGGGGTATGTAATCCAAGGGCGGTTTCATATGTTCGTAGATGAAACATTCTGTAACAAACAACTCCATTCCATTCACGCCACTGAGACACCCTATGTGCATTTTGACCTCCAATCCATCATCTCCAAACATCAGGCTGATTTTTCCACTCCCCGGGGACTTCCCCCTTCCAATGGTGTTCATGATCATTCCATTCCCCTAGTATCAAGTAGCCTTCCTCCCAATGTTCAGTATTATCGTCATCCCTTTTCCTAGAAATAAAATTGAGAAAATTGTTCAAGAATTGATCGCCGCAGATGTTATCCATCCTAGTACCAGCCACTATTATTCTCCTATGGTCATGGCACTTAATAAAGAAGGATCTTCATGCATGTGTCCTAAATTTCACGCCCTCAAAAAACTCACCATCAAAGACAAATTTTCCATTCCTGTCATTGATGATCTCTTGGATGAATTAAGTGGTGCCCAATACTTAAATAAACTTGATCTTTGTTCTGGCTACCAAAAATATATATATGAAAGAGGTAAGGATTCCTAAGACTACATTTCAAACTCATGAGGGCCACTATGAGTTCTTGGTCATGCCATTTGGCTTGTGTAATTCTCCCTCTACTTTCCAAATAATCATGAATCATGTCTTTCGTCATTTTCTCCATCATTTTGTCTTAGTTTTCTTTGATGGTATTCTCATCTATAGTAAAACATGGACAACCCATCTTTCCCATGTGGATCAAGTTCTTCATCTACTCTCTCAGCCCCAACTTTTCCTCAAACAATCTAAATGTGCTTTTGCATCCTCGAAAGTGGAGTACTTGGGTCATATTGTTGGCAAGGATGGTGTCAGGGTGGATACTAAGAAAATTGAAGCTAGGCAGGATTGGCCTCGCCCCAAGAATATCAATAGCTTGTGTGGGTTTATGGGTTTAACGATTATATTATCACAAATTTTTTCAGAATTCTGGAAAAATTGCGGTGCCTCTCACTGCTCTCCTTAAAAAGAATGCTTTCTCTTGGACTCCAATAGTTTATCAATCCTTCCAAGCCTTGAAAGAGGCTATGCGCACCACTCATGTTCTGGCCCTTCTAGACTTTATAAAGACCTTTGTCCAAGAATGTGATTCTTTAGGGAAAGGAATTGGCAGAGTCCTTATGCAATATGGTCGACCTTTGGCCTTCACTAGAAAACAACTCTCAGAGTAATATTTGGGCCAATCAATCTATGAGAAGGAAATGTTTCCATTTTGCATGTCATGGATCTCTATCACCCTTATCTATTGGGGAAATGCTTCCAAATTAATACAAATCATCAAGGCCTCAAGTATTTTCTGGAGCAACGAATTTCATCCCCGGAGAAACAAAAATGGGTGACTAAGCTATTTGGATATGATTATGAGATCATTTACAAGAAAGTAAAATACAATGTGGGTGCACATGCTCTTTCAAGGAAATATGAAGATGAAGGGTCCATATTTTCTCTCTCCTTCATTATACCAGATTGGCTCAAAGTTTTTCTTTAGGAATGGCTGCAAGATCCCAAAATTTCTCGTCTGATCCAACAATTGCAAGACAATTCTCTAGTTTCTCTAGGGTACTATTGGCACAATGATGAGCTTCACTACAAAGTTCATTTGTATTGAAGAAAATAGTCGCAACTAAAATCCACGGTGCTTTATGAGCTTCAAGCCACATCTGGGCATTCAGGGTTTATCAAAACCTATGATAGGGTCAAACATTCTTTTTTCTAGGATGGTATGAAGCAATATGTTCGCACCTTTGTGGTGGAATGTTATTTTTCTCAACGCAACAAAGGAAAAACAATCAAAGCCCCTGACACACTACAATCGCTTCCAATTCTACCCGCTATTTGGAGGGATATTTCTATGGATTTCATTGTTGGCTTACCTAAATCAGATAATAAGTCAATCATCATGGTGGTTGTTGATCGTATTTCCAAATATTCTGATTTATGTGCTCTTCAACACCCATTCACCGAATCCACAATGGATCAACTTTTCATGGATCATATATTCAAGCTTCATGGCATGCCTCATTCTATTGTCTCCGACCGAGATCCCACTTTCACCAACAATTTTTGTTAAGAATTGTTCAGGCTACAGGGAACCCAATTTCATCTCAACACAACCTATCATCCTCAGATTAATGTCCAAACTGAATTTGTCAACAACTTTTTGGAAACATATTTGAGGTGTTTTTCATTTTAGAGGAAAAATTAGTGGGCTCAATGGTTACCCCTCATTGAATGGTAGTACAACACCTCTTTCCATACAACTACTCACATGACTCCTTTTGAAGCAATATATGAACAAAATCCACCTTTAGTTCTCTCATACATGCCCGGTGTCTCGAAGTTTTAGGTGGTTGACCAAACTCTTACAATTAGAGAGGCTATTCTTCATGCCCTCAAAGAGAATTTGGTCATGGACCACAATCGCATGAATCAAAAAGGATATCAAGGTCATTCGGAACGTCAATTTTTTGAAGGGGACTAGGTGTTTCTTCGATTGCAACCTTAGAAGAAGACTTCACTCAAGGGTCAACATTGTGAGAAATTGGTGCCCAAATTTTATGGTCTTATACAATTCTCAAGCATGTGTGACCGAAGTGCCAAACTCAAACCAGTCTCCTTTAGTTGGAAGAAGAAGGCTCCATCTGGTTGCAGCCACAAGAAGTCTTAGACCAATGTGAGCATGTATTCGTCAATGCACCATCAAAGAAGTGTTACTACAGTGGAAATATACAACTCCGGCAGATGCCACCTAGGAGCCAACTACCATTTTGCAGCAATTTCCTCATCTCAAGCCTTGAGGACAAAGTTGTTTTTAAGGGGGAGGGCATGTTAGCACCTAATCTCCCTAACCCCTCAGGTAGGTAGAATAATATATTTTCCATGTAATAAAGGACGATATTAATACGACTTAGTAATAAGGATAAATAAGTCAAATGTAAGAAGACCTAATAGAAGATTTCGCTTCTAGACTATCTTCCTCTAGATTGTTCTTTTGGTAGATAGATTTAGTATAAATAGGAATCGAGGGCATGAGAAGTCTTTGTCTTGACAATCATTGTAATAGAGCAATGTTCTACACCCCCTCAAAGAGGCAAGTGAACATTGTTTCCTATCAATAAAGGTATTATTTTGGTGTTGTGGTTTCATATATTGTGTTGTTCAGTTGTTATTCTCGGCAGTATTTATGTTTCTGCTATTATACTAGATCTGGTACCTTACATATCTACAATAGGAATAATCACTAGTCATTCCATGAAACTCATGATATTCAATCATAGTGACCAAATTCTGTCGAATCGGCCTAAAGAATTCAGAAATTCGACGATTCAATTCAGTTTTACTTAAAACCCCCAATTCTTGTGGTAATTTGTTCACTGAAAAACTAGATTCTAATACCATGGTAGAAGAAAAATATAGCGCATTCAATGGCCCTATATTCTTTGTGTGTAAAAATGCAACGACTCCAACTTTTCTATAGAATGTTTCATTGTGTGTAGAAATGCAACGACTCCCTTCATAGAAAAGTTGGGAATCTATTAATAACTATTCAACTCTTGCAAAAGACACTAAATCCCTCCCAATCATAAGGATTCATATAATACATCTTCTCATACAAATTCCATAACAAGTAAATTGTCTTTGAGAGAAAGATTTTTAATATCTATAAGGAGCTACTCAGAGAAAATTGGCAAAGCATTTTTCTTTTAAGAATAATATGCATGACCTCTATTCACCCTACCTTATTTTAAAGTTTAAACAACAATTTCATTTTTTTTGTTCATCCCATTTTACTTAAATGTTATCTCATTTTACTTCCTAAAGTGAGAAGTTATTTATTTTATTATGTTTAAAAGTGTTTCCTTTATACATAACAAATTGTCATTCTCATTCTTATGTAAAACTATGTCCTTCTTTCCCACATCTAATTTCATTTACAATATGCAATAACATCTAAAATATTTTTTAAGGGGTTTTTGAGATTTTAAATATTATGACTATTCATCTTGATTTTTTAAAATTTTGAAAAAATAATATGTTTTTAGTATTTGTAAGATGTATACTTTCCCAAAAAAAAAAAAAAATTGAGATGCGAATTAGCTAACTATGGAGTCAATGATGTGGATTCGAAATCCAATTAGAGGTATACGTCGGGTCATGTTTACACAATAAATAAATAAAAATGAGTCGAAAATGTGATTTATGCAGAAAGTAGCTATGTCTGTATTGTGATTGTTTGCGTTCAAATATGTTGTTGGCCTGCTGTATTCAATTTAGTGTCGTTATAAAATTATTGAAATTTTAGAATACAATATAATTAATCATTTTTTTTATTCTTAAGGAATAGACACACAACTTTCCGTGATCGTCTTCATTGCACATTAAGGATCCACAATAAAATGAAACGTACTTCATGTCATGATGAACCGATTCCTTTATAGCAGTGGGTGGCAATACAAGATCAGTAAATTGCCAAGAATGGAATATGGTCTGTTCCAAATCGGTGAAAAATGACACCAAACTGGACTTCTCTCTGTTCTTATCTATTCTTTCAGTTTCACAAGTTTTGCCAATATTTTCAGTATTGTAAACTCTCATCTACAGCGAACGACAGATTGACGTATGATCATTAAATTTTATCGGATTGTTTTGCATCTAAAGTACGTGAAACTTCGTCCTGTAAAAAATACAGTGAAAAGCTGAGAATTCGTATACTAGACCCAAAAAGCCCTAACGTCTAAATCGACCTATCCCAGTTATTGGCCCAGCGTTTAACAAAACGGGCAGGCAAATAATTACAGCACAAGATGCCAAACAATGTCATCTCAAGCATCAGCGGCCAACCTGCAATGTACATATACGATGGCACGCACTTACCAGGAATAGGCGTGAATCCAAACAAAAAAGAAGCACTAGGTATTGCAATAAGTGTTCATGAACCACTGAATCTCCCAAAGACTAAAAAACCAATCATCCAATACTTGAATGATATCCACGGTTTCCTTCTGCAATGTCATCATATCGTCATTTGTTATTCCATCGACAGGTTTACTCGGGTAATAAAAGGATGGAGTGAAGGATGGAGTGGGCTAACACTGGAGCAAACAGATTTTTTTTTAGCAAACACATTTTTTTTTAGGTAAAAAAAAATGGTCCTGAATCCTGTTAAATTTTTAGAGGTAGTCTAAATTTTACATGGATCAAAGTTTCATGCATTTCAGAACTTTAAGATTTTAGATTAACCAAAACAAATGGACTTGACTGAAAAGTAACTTAGAAGGAAAAATTGCTCCAAAATTATCCCACTCCTAAAAGGATGCCTAATATGATAATAAAACCATTTTCTTTTAGATTACAAATTGACAAGAATCTGAATAAGAATCATGTATTATTAGAGTCCTATCATAATTCAGATTTTGTTTGTGTGTCGTTTTATAAATATTTTTTCTAATTCTGAATGAATCAATTTAAATGAACAATTTTTTTATTAAACTTTTGAATTGGTTTGAACTCTTACTTCTTATATCATTGAATTCTAAGCCTAAAACATTTAGTAAACAAAGCTCGATACTCAATAAATTTTAGAATATCCTCATAATACAACATCCTCCTATATTTTTTTCCTTATGAGATGGTGAGCTTTGATGTATGTTTTTTTTCTTCTGAGAGATGATGAGCTTTGATGATAATTTTTATAGTATTCCATCCCATAATATTAGAATATTCTCATAATACAACATCCTCCAATATTTTTTTTTCCTGTGGGATTTGATGATAACTTCCGACTGGTTTGAGTCTTTAGAATTTGAGGTGGCTGCCAGCGAGAATCAGCCTTGTACCGATGGCCCCGGCGAGGACGAAAGTGTTTTACCTCAATGACGTAAAACGATTCCATGAATCTGTTCATTGCTTCCTTTTATCCTGCAATTGTACTTGTTCCATGCAAATGGATGGTATATATAAGAATGCACGTCTCCTCGGAATAGGTTTAGTGTGGCGTGAAAAACAGACTTTAAAACCGTACTCGTGTCCAGTTGTGCTCGGCCTTCGACTCAGTATATTCTTACTGCACGTCCATAACTTTGCCAAGAAATACCAGATAAAGAACCATGTCATATTCACCCGTAAGGCCAAGTATATCATTACTGAGTGTGGCACTAGTGTAAAGATAACATACAGTGATTGTGATTGTGTGTCACTACTGAATGTAAAACATCATAGTACGAGATAGTCCATCATATGGTGATTTTAAATCTT
>JASDQU010105486.1:39633-89790 GCA_032191745.1 Picea mariana | reverse complement strand
TTAAAGTCTGTTTTTCACGCCACACTAAACCTATTCCGAGGAGACGTGCATTCTTATATATACCATCCATTTGCATGGAACAAGTACAATTGCAGGATAAAAGGAAGCAATGAACAGATTCATGGAATCGTTTTACGTCATTGAGGTAAAACACTTTCGTCCTCGCCGGGGCCATTGGTACAAGGCTGATTCTCGCTGGCAGCCACCTCAAATTCTAAAGCCTCAAACCAGTCAGAAGTTATCATCAAATCCCACCATCTGAGAGGAAAAAGAAATATTGGAGGATGTTGTATTATGAGAATATTATGGGATGGAATACTATAAAAATTATCATCAAAGCTCATCATCTCTCAGAAGAAAAAAAACATACATCAAAGCTCACCATCTCATAAGAAAAAAAATATAGGAGGATGTTGTATTATGAGGATATTCTAAAATTTATTGAGTATTGAGCTTTGTGTACTAAATGTTTTAGGTTTAGAATTTGATGATATAAGAAGTAAGAGTTCAAATCAATTCAAAAGTTTAATAAAAAATTTGTTCATTTAAATTGATTCATTCAGAATTAGAAAAAAATATTTATAAAACGACACACAAACAAAATCTGAATTATGATAGGACTCTAATAATACATAATTCTTATCCAGATTCTTGTTAATTTGTAATCTAAAAGAAAATAGTTTTATTATGATATTAGGCATCTTTTTAGGAGTGGAATAATTTTGGAGCAATTTTTCCTCTCCAGTTACTTTTCAGTCAAATCTTTTATTTGTTTTGGTTAATCTAAAATCCTAAAATTCTAAAATGCATGAAATTTTGATCCATGTGAAACTTAAACTACCTCTGAAAATCTGACCGGATTCAGTTTTTTTTTTTTTTCACCTAAAAAAATGTGTTTGCTAAAAAAAGTCTATTTGCTTCAGAGTTAACCTACTCCATCCTTTTATTAGCCGAGTAAAACTGTCCATGGAATAACAAATGACGATATGATGACATTGCAGAAGGAAACCGTGGATATCATTCAAGTATTGGATGATTGGTTTTTTAGTCTTTGGGAGATTCAGTGGTTCATGAACACTTACTTATTGCAATACCTAGTGCTTCTTTTTTGTTTGGATTCACGCCTATTCCTGGTAAGTGCGTGCCATCGTATATGTACATTGCAGGTTGGCCGCTGATGCTTGAGATGACATTGTTTGGCATCTTGTGCTGTAATTATTTGCCTGCCCGTTTTGTTAAACGCTGGGCCAATAACTGGGATAGGTCGATTTAGACGTTAGGGCTTTTTGGGTCTAGTATACGAATTCTCAGCTTTTCACTGTATTTTTTACAGGACGAAGTTTCACGTACTTTAGATGCAAAACAATCCAATAAAATTTAATGATCATACGTCAATCTGTCGTTCGCTGTGGATGAGAGTTTACAATACTGAAAATACTGGCAAAACTTGTGAAACTGAAAGAATAGATAAGAACAGAGAGAAGTCCAGTTTGGTGTCATTTTTCACCGATTTGGAACAGACTATATTCCATTCTTGGCAATTTACTGATCTTGTATTGCCACCCACTGCGATACAGGAATCGGTTCATGTTCATCATGACATAAAGTATGTTTCATTTTATTGTGGATTCTTGATGTGCAATGAAGACGGTCACGGAAAGTTGTGTGTTTATTCCTTAAAAATAAAAAAAATGATTAATTATATTGTATTTTAAAATTTCAATAATTTTATAACGACACTAAATTGAATACAGGCCAACAATGTATTTGAATGCAAACAATCACAATACGGACATAGCTACTTTCTGCATAAATCACATTTTTCCACTCATTTTTATTTATTAATTGTGTAAACATGACCCGACTTATACCTCTAATTGGATTTCTAATCCACATCATTGACTCCATAGTTTCCTAATTAGAATCTCAAAAAAAAATTGGGGAAGTATCCATCTTACAAATTCTAAAAATATATTATTTTTTCAAAATTTTAAAAAATCAAGATGAATAGTCATAATATTTAAAATCTCAAAAATCCCTTAAAAAATATTTTAGATGTGACAGATGAAATTAGATGTAGGAAAGAATGACATAGTTTTATATGAGAATAAGAATTTATGTATAAAGGAAACACTTTTAAACATAATAAAATAAATAATTTTTCACTTTAGGAAGTAAAATGAGATAACATTTAAGTAAAATGGGATGAACAAAAAAATGAAATTGTTGTTTAAACTTTAAAATAAGGTAGGGTGAATAGAGGTCATAGATATTATTCTTAAAAGAAAAATGCTTTGTCAATTTTCTCTCATTAGCTCCTTATAGATATTAAAAATCTTCCTCTCAAAGACAACTTACTTGTTATGGAATTTGTATGAGAAGATGTATTATATGAATCCTTATGATTGAGAGGGATTTAGTGTCTTTTGCAAGAGTTGAATAGTTATTAATAGATTCCCAACTTTTCTATGAAGGGAGTCGCTATATTTCTACACACATTGAAACATTCTATAGAAAAGTTGGAGTCGTTGCATTTTTACACACAAAGCATATAGGGCCATTGAATGCGCTATATTTTTCTTCTACCATGGTATTAGAATTTGGTTTTTCAGTGAACAAATTACCACAAGAACTGAGGGTTTTAAGTAAAACTGAATCGAATCACCGAATTTCCGAATTCTTTAGGCCGATTCGATGGAATTTGGTCACTATGATTGAATATCATGAGTTTCATGGAATGACTAGTGATTATTCCTATTGTAGATATGTAAGGTACCGGATCTATTATAATAGCAGAAACATAAATACTGTCAAGAATAACAACGGAACAACACAATATATGAAACCACAACACCAAAATAATACTTTTATTGATAGGAAACAATGTTCACTTGCCTCTTTGAGGGGGTGTAGAACATTGCTCTATTACAATGATTGTCAAGACAAAGACTTCTCATGCTCTCGATTCCTATTTATACTAAATCTATCTACCAAAAGAACAATCTAGAGGAAGATAGTCTAGAAGCAAAATCTTCTATTAGGTCTTCTTACATTTGACTTATTCTTCCTTATTACTAAGTTGTATTAATATCATCCTTTATTACATGGAAAATATATTATTCTACCTACCTGAGGGGTTAGGGAGATTAGGTGCTAACATGCCCTCCCCCTTAAAAAAAACCTTGTCCTCAAGGCTTGAGATGAGGAAATTGCTGCAGAATGGTAGTTGGCTCCGAGGTGGCATCTGCCGGAGTTGTATATTTCCACTGTAGTAACACTTCTTTGATGGTGCATTGACGAATACACACTCACATTGGTCCAAGACTTCTTTTGGATACAACCAGATGGAGCCTTCTTCTTCCAACTAAAGGAGACTGGTTTGAGTTTGGCACTTCGATCACACATGCTTGAGAATTGTATAAGACCATAAAATTTGGGCACCAATTTCTCACAATGTTCACCCTTGAGTGAGGTCTTCTTCTAAGGTTGCAATTGAAGAAACACCTAGTCCCCTTCAAAAAATTGACGTTTTGAATGACCTTGATATTCTTTTTGATTCATGTGATTGTGATCCATGGCCAAATTCTCTTTGAGGGCATGAAAAATAGCCTCTCTAATTGTAAGAGTTTGGTCAATCACCTAAAACTTCGAGACACCGGGCATGTATGAGAGAAGTGAAGGTGGATTTTGTTCATATACTGCTTCAAAAGGAGTCATGTGAGTAGTTGTATGGCAAGATGTGTTGTACTACCATTCAATGAGGAGTAACCATTGAGCCCACTAATTTTGCCTCTAAAATGCAAAACACGTCAAATATGTTTCCAAACAGTTGTTGACAAATTCAGTTTGGACATTAGTCTAGGGATGATAGGATGCGTTGAGATGAAATTGGGTTTCCTATAGCCTGAACAATTCTTAACAAAAATTGTCGGTGAAAGTGGGATCTCGGTCATAGACAATAGAATGAGGCATGCCATGAAGCTTGAATATATGATCCATGAAAAGTTGATCCATTGTGGATTTGGTGAATGGGTGTTGAAGAGCACATAAATGAGAATATTTGGAAATACGATCAACGACCACCATGATGGTTGACTTATTATCTGATTTAGGTAAGCCAACAATGAAATCCATATAAATATCCCTCCAAATAGTGGGTAGAATTGGAAGCGATTGTAGTGTGTCGGGGGCTTTGATTGTTTTTCCTTTGTTGCATTGAGAAAAATAACATTCCACCACAAAGGTGCAAACATCCTGCTTCATACCATCCCATAAAAAAGAATGTGTGACCCTATCATAGGTTTTGATAAACCCTGAATGCCCAGATGTGGGTGTGGCATGAAGCTCATAAAGCACCGTGGATTTTAGTTGCGACTATTTTCTTCAATACAAATGAACTTTGTAGTGAAGCTCATCATTGTGCCAATAGTAACCTGGAGAAACTAGAGAATTGTCTTGCAATTGTTGGATCAAATGAGAAATTTTGGGATCTTGTAGCCATTCTTGAAGAAAAACTTTGAGCCAATCTGGTATAATGAAGGAGAGAGAAAATATGGACCCTTCATCTTCATATTTCCTTGAAAGAGCATCTGCAACCACATTGTCTTTTCCTTTCTTGTAAATGATCTCATAATCATATCGAAATAGCTTAGTCACCCAATTTTGTTTTTCCAGGGATGAAAGTTGTTGCTCTAGAAAATACTTGAGGCCTTGATGATATGTATTAATTTGGAAGCATTGCCCCAATAGATAAGGGTGATAGAGATACATGACATGCAAAATGGAAACATTTCCTTCTCATACATTGATTGGCCCAAATATTACTCTGGGAGTTGTTTTCTAGTGAAGGCCAAAGGTCAACCATATTGCATAAGGACTTTGCCAATTCCTTTACCTAAAGAATCACATTCCTGGACAAAGGTCTTTATGAAGTCTGGAAGGGCCAGAACATGAGTGGTGCGCATAGCCTCTTTCAAGGCTTGGAAGGATTGATAAACTATTGGAGTCCAAGTGAAAGCATTCTTTTTAAGGAGAGCAGTGAGAGGTGCCACAATTTTTCCATAATTCTGAAAAAACTTGTGATAATGTACTCGTTAAACCCATAAACCCACACAAGATATTGATATTCTTGGGGCGAGGCCAATCCTGCCTAGCTTCAATTTTCTTAGTATCCACCCTAACACCATCCTTGCCAACAATATGACCCAAGTACTCCACTTTCGAGGATGCAAAAGCACATTTAGATTGTTTGAGTAAAAGTTGGGGCAAAGAGAGTAGATGAAGAACTTGATCCACATGGGCAAGATGGGTTGTCCATGTTTTACTATAGATGAGAATACCATCAAAGAAAACTAAGACAAAATGATGGAGAAAAGGACAAAAGACATGATTCATGAGGCTTTGGAAAGTGGAGGGAGAATTACACAAGCCAAATGGCATGAACAAGAACTCATAGTGGCCTTCATGAGTTTGAAATGTAGTCTTAGGAATGTTTACCTCTTTCATATATATATTTGTGGTAGCCAGAACAAAGATCAAGTTTAGTTAAGCATTGGTCGCTACTTAATTCATCCAAGAGATCATCAATGGCAGGAATGGAAAACTTGTCTTTGATGGTGAGTTTTTTGAGGGCGTGAAATTCAGGACACATGCATGAAGAGCCTTCTTTATTAAGTGCCATGAACATAGGAGAATAATAGTGGCTAGTACTAGGACAGATAACATCCGCGACGATCAATTCTTGAACAATTTTCCCAATTTTATTTTTCTGGGAAAAGGGATGACGATAATATTGAACATTGGGAGGAAGGCTACTCGATACTAGGGGAATGGAATGATCATGAACACCATTGGAACGGGGAAGTCCTCGGAGAGTGGAAAAATCATCATGATGTTTGGAGATGATGGATTGGAGGTCAAAATTCACATAGGGTGTCTCAGTGGCGTGAATGGAATGGAGTTGTTTGTTACAAAATGTTTCATCTACGAACATATGAAACCTCCCTTGGATTATAGACCCCTAATACCAATACATAAAAGTAAAAGTGGACACTAGAAACCCTTTGAACTTAGTTTAACCAATCATAAAGAGAGAGGGAGGAAGAGTATAATACACCTCTTTACGAAGTTTGTCCTCATTGCTTCCAATCCATGAGATTGAATTCAAACTCCCTAGCACATCTTGATACCTATAATGGGAAGCAAAGAGAAACAAATACCTCCTACTCTAGTTGATTAGGTCAAACAAATCCATCTATGAACATTGAAGGAACAACAGACACGCACATGCAAGAATAGACAAGCTTGAAGGAAACATGCCAAGTATATTCAAATGAGAACCCAAAGAGAATACTTACAAACCATAGATGATGATGCAACACTTATCCAAGATCTCCTCGTCCTACCCTTCCATGAATCGACCAATATCAAATGATGATACTCTAACTAATTACTTCCTCCAGAATCAAAGGTTTGATACCTCTAATCTCCCTCCTTTTTACCTTGGAAAGACCTCAATATATAGGCCTCAGAGGCACAACTACCATGATAAAATGAAGGATATGGTTGTGTAATGGATCCTTGAGGTTTGGATCAGATCCTAAGGTGAAGCCAAAGCATGAGTGTTGAGCATAACCAACCTAATCTAAGAGAGTTGGCCCATAGAATAAGGTGGAGGAAATCCCCCTTTTCCGTCAACAAGAATGACGCTCCCCCATAGTGAGAGACATGGAGCCATTCACCAAAAGTGTCACTTCATATACATGGGCAGGGGAGCACCGATACTTCCTAACCATGGACAGGGGGGCACCACCCTTCATAAATGCTCAAACATAGGTCGAATTGTCCAAGGAAAAGGTGTGTTTTGACCTAGAAATGATGGGTTTCCTCCCATATGACTTAGGGGTCATGAGAAACTATTTTAATGGTGTCAATGGGTGGCCACACCTGAAAAAGTGAATGAGACACTTAGGAAGGTGCATACGACACTTGTGATAGTGCATGTGACACTTACAGAGGTGCATACATCAATTTGCGACACTTGCGACACTTAGGGTGTGAAACACAAATGTGACATTTTGGTGTGTAATAGATGCCCCCTAAAGTGTGAGGTTAGAAGAAAAATTGATGGCCAAAGCACTTTACAAATTATTCAATGCAAGGGTGATGGAGTGGGAGAACTTGGAAGAAGATGCAAAAAATCATCAAATAATATTAATATGTGTTCCTTTTCCGAGGCATGCATATGTATGCTTAGAATAAGAGATTATTCAAAGAATGACCATCGACCAATACACTACGTATCCATGAAAATAATGACTAAGTATATGGCCACCAAAGATACAATGTGGATCCATACCTCCATGACATGAACTGATTGCAACCATGAAAAATATACAGTGGAGCTATGAGATGAAAAAACATAGCTACAGATCAATACAAGGTGGATCTATGTGAAAATGTATATATATCAGTAAGACTGACAACATGGTGATTGTATTGAAATATTTAACATTATCAAATGATCTCCATCACAGCCTCGCAAAAGAACATAACAGATGTGAGTGCCCAACCCGGGGTTTTTGTCCCAATCTTGATATGGTACGAATATAGCCATGTGAATAGATGATTTGATATCGAACATGGTAAAAACCACTTTATTAATGGTCATTGATGTAAAACGTTAACAAGTGCGAGGGAAATCACCAATGATGTTAATGACTCCCAAGGTACCCTAGTACGTTCCAATGAATGCGAATAAATGAGTTGAGGTTGAACATTCGTGGAATCATTCGATCAGATGTCAATGATGTAAAACCATTGTCGGAAGTGAGGAGGCCTTCCATTGAGGCATGCATGTCCCAATGTACTAACTGGTTTCTAATTATAATTCCCAGATGATGTGTTGAAGCGACAGGAACAAACTCCTTGAAGGGGGGGCCTTGATGTATTCGCTATAATTGACATGAAACAAACATAGAAAGTGATGTAATATGGTGGATTGAATGAGTTAGGATTGACATAGGAAAGGGAAATTGGTAATATTGTAGATGGATGGTTTGAAGTGAAACATCCCTTGAACATTATGAAGCACGACAACTGACTTGGTAGCATTGACTCGAAGAGTATCAAGAACGTAATGTGACGATAATAAGAGAAATCTTCAACTGATACGAAAAAGTATGGTGACACATAGAATTGGTATGACTTAGAGACAAGAGGATTGCCTAATTGTAAGATGAGATGCAAACAGGTGCATGTTCAAGGGTGAAAATATATTCCATAAAGGATTCCAAAAGCTTGACCCACTTCCTTCATTTTCCCCAATACATATAGATGAGTACCTCTTTGTTTTTTAACGAGCTTGAGGAGGGTAACAGATTCTCGGTATATCTCATCTTTTAGATGAGTCCATCGACATATGTTTAATGAAACTGAGGAAGGAGGGGTTCGGTCTTGCACGGGTCTTGGATATTGGACTCATATAGGTCCTTCGATGCATAGTTTTACGAGACCAAAGAAGGTAAAATCGGTGTTTTTTCATGTTTAGAGAGTTTGAAAAGAACTTAAAGACAACTCCATAGATGAATTTTTCATAAATTTAGTCTCCCAAGCCTAAAAAAAGTGTAAACAGATATAGGGTGGAACTCTTCTAATAATGCTTGATTAGAGTAGTCCTTTTTCATAATTAGTCTCGCGACGTCAAAAAAGACTACCACTCGAAAGACACATTTTCAAACCTTTTAACGAGTGTGAAAGGAAGCAAGCTCACTTGACAATATTTTCATATTTAGGTAGTCTGAAGGAAACTCCAAAGAGTTCCCAATGTAATGTCCAAAGGTTTCGAATGGGACCCATGGATAGTTGATATTTTCCCCTCAACTATGTGATGGAAGCTAGTGGCTTTGCTCCAGCATGATTTTTGTAGGTTGGAGATCTTCCACCCAGCTTTGTTTCGTCCATCAACACTTATGCTGTCACCGATTTTTGTACCATATAGAGAAAAAGTGTCAATAGACAAAGGTGGGTGAAAAGAAGGTTAAGTTACGATATCTAGTGAAAGACTCAACTCAAAATTTACGAGATCTGGTGAAAGACTCGACTTAATATTTATGAGATCTAACAAAAGACTCGACTCAATGGGAGAGGTGGTTGTTTCATTTTTTAACAATCTTGACACAGGAAAAGAACTGTGCTTGTGACCTCTGGGTTCAATTCCCATACCTCTGTTTCATTTTCTAATGAGATTTTTATAGAGACGAAAACTATGCTCGTAACCAGGTGCTACCAAAGGATCAAATAATTCTAAGGTAGGTTTCATTTTTACACAAGATTGAAACTAGAACCTATACCTGAGTTCCTCTGTTTCATTTTTTAACGAGCTTAACGAAATCTTCTTGAAACTGGTTTCATTTTTTAACGATATTGAAATCAGTAAAAAATCTATGCTCATGGACCTCTACTTGATCATGGCTTCCAAGAGGACAATGATCTCGAAGGAATACATGTCAAGGGATAAAAATCGGTCATGGATTCCAAGAGATCTTCACTAGATGGAAAAAATACACTCTTGAAGGAATACATGTCGAGGGTCATGATAGGGGAAGGGAGATCAGGCTCTAATAACCCTATTGAAGAGATCACCATGTCAATTACCAGATCTAAATCAGAAGAAGGGAGATATTCTTTCTCATTCATAGTTGAATGCATGGGACAGGTTGGCACATAATTGACCTGCAATAGGGTAGATGTTGTTGGCATGTAAGAAACATTCAGGTAAGTTAGATGGTTGGACATTGTATGAGGGCCAATGAACGAAAGCTAGTCTATGGTCACCATGTTTCCATTGTATGGGAAACGCATCAAACGAAATACCGTGGACACAAAAACCTTCATAGAATAAACATAGTCTCTTCTGAGGAGAAAATTAAAATCCAAGGGGTCGTGGAATATGATCACATCAATAAAGAAAGTTTTCCCTTCCAAAGTAACAGGAAAATGAGGAAGGATCCCCAAAGGTTGACTATCCCTTATGTTAAAATCCAACAGATTTTGAGTCACTAGCGCAAGTTGAGGAGAAACTAAAGCTTTCCAAGCAATGGAGGATAATATACTAATTGATGCACACTCATTGACAATAGTCTGAGGAATGTCCCTACCACAAATCTGAACGGTGATTTGGAAAGGTATATAGGAAGGGAGATAATATTTCTATAGTGCACCCCAATCTAAAATAATGACCTCATTACTTGGAGGGGGTTTCATTGGGACGGGTGAAGTGCCCCCTAGTCTAGAAGAATCTGTAGAAATATGAAAGACTTGAGAGAAATCCTCACTCTTCCAAGGAGGAGTGGGATCGACCAAGGGTGGTATTGGATCAATCACTTTGACTTCACTCTCCAAGGGGAGAGCGGGATTGATCAAAGTTGAAATCATACCAATCACTTGATCAACTGGCTCAAATGAATATTGAACCAGATTGATCACTTGATAAACTAGATTGAACGATGATGGAACCAAATTTACCATTTCATCAACCAATGACACGGTGGGAGAGATTTTACGGTAATCTACCGGGAGTTGTTGCTGGACATCAATAATATTTTCCGATAGATATGAAGCCTCAATCATATGAGAGAAAAGGTAGGTGCAGTCCATATCCTTACATAGAAAGAAAGGAAATTTGAATTTACCCTTCTTACTTCCCATCTGATTATCACTAGTTGATGGTTTTCCACCATCATGAACTGTAGTGGATGACGACACGGGTTGATGACCTTGATACCACACTTATACAACCTTTAGAATACAAAGGAAATCCTTAACAAGGTGGTCACCCTTACAAATCCTGCAAGGGAATTTGGGTTTGCGATGTGTCTTGGTATGCTTGTCGACATTATCAATACTCCCAACATGATGAACAATAACTAGTTGATTTATTCCAACATGTCCTGCAGTGGTTGGAAGTTTCCCCCCTAGCTTATTTTTCTTCTTATTAATCTTCCTTTTATTCTTCTTGTTATCTACCTAGTTACTATCTATAGAGATTTAACTAGGTGAAGAAGAAGAATCTATGGGTGAAGAAGGTAGAGGATCAACATGAGGTTGATGGTCTTGGGGTGGAGTGCTTACAGAAAAAGCACTAGGAGAATTTATTTTCACAAGAGTGGAAAACAACAATACCAATAACCTAATAGTGAGTCCAGGAAGAGTCAAAGTAACACTATAAGGAGGACCAATGTGTCCCACAGAAGGAGAAAAAAATGGTATGTCAAAAAATGGGTCCCTTCATTGGTAGTTCCAATAACTGATGCCATAGACATAGAATCAACCCTAAGGGATTTGTAGGGAAAAACAAACAACAACGCTAAAAATATAGGAAGAAAACCAAACAAACAAACCTTTTCACTATGAAGCGCTAGTTGGTGATGAAATCAAACGTCGCAGGATCAAAGTGAGAAGGGGCTGGAATAGAGAGGGTGGATAAGTTACATTGGATACATGCTTAAAAGAATTACACCTTGGTGCAATTTCCCTCACGGTCTATCCATGGGTTACCATCCAAAGAGCTCGAGTTAGTTTGACCAACGTCTAACCTAGGTATGACAAAGACTCCCCTTCACTATCACCTTGTGTATGAACCCTAATGACAAATGTCACTAAGTTTACCAAATCACAATCAGCCTTAGGGTTGGTACAGTTGACAGTCGGATCCGAACATATGGGCAAGATATCAAGTCTAAAGCTCTTCAAGAGAACTGAAGACAAGTGCACCGGTAAGACTCCAGAGGACCCCGAACGGACTTGGAGTTCATGAAGCACTCAGACCAAATGAAACCAATGTTTTCTCAAGAAAAAATCCCACTATACACTTGTTCTTCTATGATTGGTTAAGCCTTGGAGGGGTAATCTCCGTTGCTTTCCCACACACGACCTCATGTTTATCCCATGTGTGAGAGGGGGTTCCCAGATATGCTTATATGAAAATTGGATTTACTCTCCCTATTGCAAGATTATATGTTTTTTTATGGCTTTGGAAATTTATTCTCAACACCTATTCCAAAGCCCTACACCCAAGTTAATGTAGGTTTGCAGATGCCTAGAAAGAAAAATTTATAGATAGATTTTAATTACCCTTTTGATTTTTAGGCTATTGTTTACTCAAGGACATGGAAGCAAAATTGATGATGTTTGGAATCAACTCCAAAAGAGTGCAACCGAATGAGATGAAAATATTTATGTTCGATGAAATCTATGTATGAAAATTATAAGCGTCTTTTTCCATTCCCAAATGCATAAATTTGATGCAATTTACCACCCAAAAAATTGAATGCAATCAATTTCTGTTCATTTCATTATAAATGCAATGAATCTAAATCAAATGCAAGTTATGTATGCTTCCTTACTTTCAATGCAAGAATCCACTGCAGATACAAAGGCATACAAAGTAAAAATATCGAACAAGAAGGGAACTCAAAATAGTGACAAGACTCAAATAATGCAAACAATGAAAAGAAGAAAGAGGAAATCGCTCAATAATCCTTAAGGATGAGCAACAAGAAACGAGTATTTAATCTAGGTTGTGGTAAGAAAATGAATCTCAATCATTCAAAAAAGAAATATTTTCTTAAGAAGATTGAAAAGAAACTCAAGAGTAAACAAACCTTTGCAGACTCTTCCAATCAATCAGACAATCGAAAGATCACGAGACAAAGACCAAACTAGTGAAAAGAAAGGTGAACCAATATCACAATGTAGAAGAGGTTTGAAATCTAAAAATAGGTAAAAATGAATGATAAACATTAAATCCTCAATCCAAACAAAGTTAAAGATAATCAAGAGTCTGGGAAAAAGTCCTCTCAAAGTCAGACTGAGAAAGAGCAAGAAAAAGGAGGCCGAAAGGCCAAAACAAAGGGACTGGCGCCCCTATTCTCAAGCAGAAAGAGGGCTATTTAGGGGAATGGTGATATGCAGGAGGTTTTGGGGGGGATCGAGTCATATAATAGCATTCTCTAGTAGGTTTTTTGGGAGCACAAGTGAGGTGAGCGACTCCCTGGTACGAACTGCAGAGGAGTGCCACCCTTTTGAAAAGTTCAAAAAATTCCTCAAAAAGGCTAAAAAATAAAAAAATCCAATCAATGACTTTGTGATATCTTCAGTGAATAAGAGGGAATGTAAATTAGATCAGAATCAAGAAACAAACAAGATCTAGTTATAGGTAAAGTCTTAATACGATCCAAGGAAAGACTAGTCAAAGTCACCAATTTCTGTTACATAATGTTTCTTCTACGGATAGATGAAACCTCCCTTGGATTACAGACCTCTAATACCAAGAAATAAAAGTACAAGTGTACACTAACATCCCTTTGAACTCATTTTAATCAATCATAAAGAGAGATGGAGGAAGAGTATGATGCACCTCTTTACGAACTCTGTCCTCGCTGCGTCCAATATGTGAGCTTGATATTCAAACTTCCTGGCAAAGCTTGATACCTGCAATGGGAAGAAAATAGAAAAAAATACCTCCTACTCTAGTTTATTAGTTCAAACAAATTCATCTATAAACTTTGAAGGAACAATAGACAATCACATGGAAGAATACACAAGCTTGAAGGAAATGGGCCAAGTATATTCAAATGAGAACCCAAAAAGAATACTTACAAACCATGGATGATGACACAACACTTCTCCAAGATCTCCTCATACAACTCTTGCATGAATATACCAAGATAAAAAATGATGATACTCTGACCGATTACTTCCTCCAAGATCAAAGGTTTGATACCTCTAATCTCCCTCCTTTTTACCTTGGAAATCCTTCAATATATAGGCTTGAGAGGCACAACTAACATGAGAAAATGAAGGATATGGTTGAGGATATGGATCCTTGAGTTTTGGATCATATCTTAAGGTGAAGCCAAATCATGAGGGTTGATCATAACCAACCCAATCCAAGAGAGCTAGGCCATAGAATAAGGTGGAGGGGATCCCCTTTTTCCCTCAACAAGAATGGTGCTCCCCCATAGTGAGATATATGGCACCATTTAACACAATTAGTGATCCCTATAAATTGGTAGGGGAGCACCAACACTCCCTACAGATGGCCAGGGGGGCACCACCCTTCATAAATGCTAAAAACCAGCTCAAATGTTCTAAGGAAAAGGTGTGTTTTGACCTAGAAGTGATGGGTTTCCTCCTCCCATATGAATTAGGGGTCATGAACAAATGTTTTATTGGTTTAAAGGGGTGGAGACAAATCAAAAAGTGAATGAGACACTTGGGAAGGTGCATACAACACTTGTGACAGTGCATGCAACACTTCCGAGGTGCATACGTCACTTTGTGACACTTGAGACACTTAGGGTACGAAACAAAAATGTGACATTGTGGTATGTAAAATTGTGCAATAATTTCCAAATGACCTTTTTTTAGGAGATTTTCCATGTGATGGGAAATGATGATCCCAGGGGAGCCATGGGAGCCTGCGGTGATGCCTTATAATTTATACCATTGAACCTCCTGGTTGAATTGCATGGTTAATTTCTTAAAATTGATGCGGATGGGGCCACGAGTCTGTAACCATTTTGCACCAAGCACATTGTCAAAACCACCCATGTCGATAAAAAACATATGGTCATTGGATTGTCGACGTTTCGGATCCAGATCAGGATCCATCTTCAGGACAAAGAGCCTGGGTTTAAGAGAAAGAGAAGAGCTGGTATAAATACTGGAAGTGAGAAGGTTTCTTAATGTCGGCTAGGTAGAATTAGGCCACACTGACTCTTTCATCAAAGATTCCAATGACTTTATCAATATCATCAAAAATGAAAAGGTAGGACCTCAAGACACCCTTATTAGTTTTGATGTAGTCTCTCTTTTTACTAAAATCCCCTTAGATGAAGCCATCCAAATTGTTAAGGAACTCACCGATCCAGATACAGCTAAACTAGCCGAAGTCTGTCTACGCTCCACCTTCTTCAGCTACCAAGGAGAGTTCTATGAACAAACCAGCGGCGTAGCAATGGGCTCCCCACTGTCCCCCATTGTTGCGAACTTGTTCATGGAGAATTTTGAAAAGAAGGCCCTGGACTCCTTTCCCTTAAAACCCTCAAGGTGGAAAAGGTATGTGGATGATACAAATGTTCTCTGGCCCCATGGTAAAGTTGAATTACAAAAATTCTTCCTACACCTTAACAACATATCCGAAGATATTAAATTCACCATGGAACTCGAAGAGAACGATAGCATCCCCTTCCTAGACGTTCTTATCAAAAGGAAAAGTAATGGTGATCTTGGACATGCGGTGTATAGAAAGAAGACCCACACTGAGAACTATCTCCACGCCAGTTCCCATCACCACCCCAACCAAAAACTAGGTGTCTTGAAAACCTTGGCCACTAGAGCCATAAGAATCTCTGATGAAACACACCTAGATAAGGAAACAGATCACCTTACCAAAACTTTTAGGAACATAGGATATAAACAAAAAGACATTAAGAACGCAATAAACAAAGCCCTAGAAATAACCCACAATAACCACATTGCCCCTAAAGAACAAAACCCGAATAGAAGTGCCTACCTTCCATACATCCAAGGAGTAACCGATAGAATTGCCAGAATACTCAGTAAGAAAGAGATTAAAACCTCTTTCAAACCCCTTGTAACCATCAAACAGAGCATGAGATCCGTTAAAGACAAGCTTAACCCTCACAATGGCAAAGGAATCTACAAAATAGAGTGCTCATGCGGTAAATGCTACATTGGTGAAACCGGTCGCTCCTTCCAAGTTAGGATAAAATAACATGGAGCTGACATCAAGAACGAACGCATCCGCACCTCCACCCTAGCTGAACACTCCACCAAAACTAAACACCATGTTCGCCTAGAAGACACAAAAATCCTTGCCAAAGAGAATCACCTTTTCAAACGTCGTATTAGAGAAGCCATTGAAATCCGTAAACACCCTAGTAACCTTAACAGAGACAGTGGACTAGAACTGAGCGAAAGCTGGCTCCCCCTGTTCCACAAAAAACAACAATAAACTTTGGTAATTTTCTCTTCTCTTCTTTTTAAACAAAATTTTTTCCTGAAAAAACCCCTCCCATTTAATTCTTAGACAAACCTAATAACCCCCTAAAAAACCTAAGAACCTTAACTGTTTAATATTAATCAACCATGTAGTAATGAAAACACTCAGAATATAAAATAAACAAGTAAAGAAAACCCTAATATTTTAAACTACTTGTTACCTATAACCTAACCCTAGAAACTTTTATTCCCATTAAAAGACTCTAATACACAACATTAAAACTAATTAGAACACATTACCTTATAACAAAAGAAACCCTAATTTCAAACCCAAAAAACAAGCACACAAACCTAAAATTATAAAATTATAAATTTCAATTTACTAAACCCCAGAAGAGTGAATAATTAATTATAATTAGGAAATCCCCCCAAAAAAAATTTAAATTACTTGCTACCTATTACCTAACCCTATTATTCTTAATTAAGACTTTAGTACACAACATTAAATTAATTAGAACCCATTACCTCTGATTAGATTAACCTAAAATTAAAAATTTAATTTACATATAAACCAAACCCTAGAACATTAAATAATCAATTATAAATAAGAAACCCTAAAATTTATTAACAAACTATCATAACCTTAAAATAAACAAAAATTTAATAAACCTTATAATAATTTCTTATAATAATTTAATTTACCAAACAATTCTACCTAGCCGACATTAAGAAACCTTCTCACTTCCTGTATTTATACCAGCTCTTCTCTTTCTCTTAAACCCAGGCTCTTTGTCCTGAAGATGGATCCTGATCTGGATCCAAAACGTCGACAATCCAATGACTATACTGTGGTCTTTCCGATCATTAATGAAAATCCCACCCACAACAATCTCACTCATCAAAAAACATATGATATTTCATGTTGTACTGACCAATTTAGAGACACACATTTTCACAATGCCACCCACATTTCATGGAACCTCCATCGGAAATCATAATTTGAAAGTTGTTGACTGCACGAATATAGCAATTAGTTTCTTGGGAAATGCAATGTTGAATAAAATTGTGGGTGATGACACTGTCAATAAGGATGATGACCTTTGGATGATTAATGTAATCAATTAGCTTGAGGTTTTTAGGAGTAGAGAAGTCGGTGAGATCATTCAACGAAATAACTAGTTTGACTTTTGGGGGTTCCAAGGGCAGAGTAATATCATTTGGATCATGTAACTCAACCACAGAGGGAGCCTAAACCTCTTCTTCAGAAACATCCTCATATATGGCCATACAATTTTTTTTTTCCTTACACTTGTGCCCCAAAAATAATTTTTATCACAATTATAACAAAGGCCCTTGAGTTGGAATTCAACCATTTCTTCCCTGGTTAATTTATGGATCTTCAGTGGAGTGGAAGGAGGGAAGGGAGTGGCGGGTTTAGGACAAGGAAGAAAGGAGGGTTTTCTAGTTTGAGAAGAGATAACCTAATGTTCTTCCCTGGATCTTTTAGTAGCTTCCACCCAACTCTAAGGGTGAGCCATGAGGACGTGAGCACAAATCTCATCCTTGAGGCCAGTGATAAAGAATTCCTAGAAAAAATCATCAGACATGCCCTCCATGCAAAAATCCAAGTGATAAAAAGAAAGTATAAAGTATTCCATTATGCCATAATGTTTCAACTTGGTCAAACAACCTAAATGGTGGGTGTCAGTGTCAAAGCGCTCATAAATATTTACAACAAATTGTGTTGAAGCCACATACCCTTGGCGGGAATTTTTTTCTCCATTTCCACCATTGAAAACGTTCTAGATATAGATGGATAAAACCATACTGGAGTTTGGCCAAATCATTAGTAATGTTGTGCAAAGTGTTGAAATATTGTAACTACAAAAAATATTGTACTTATTATTGAGCTATTATATTATATGTCAATCCCCTTTCGTGGATTGATCATGTCGGGATTTGTATAAGACCAAATTCCCTTTTGTGGATCGGTCAAACCCTAATTATATCCTTCTAATTAAGAAGTCGCCCCCCAGGCCTAATTAAAGTGGCTTTAGCCACCAAGTGAAGAAGTCAGCCCTGCTTGATGAAGATACACCACCCTAGCGCCTGTTAGCCAATATAAATAAGAGTGGAAGGCACCTCAGTAGCACACTCACTCAAGTCACTCATCTAGTGTGCAAGTTTGAAGGAAGTTGTAGTTTCCAGTTGTCGGAAGAAGGAAGAGAGAGGCACATTGCTAAGTTTTGGATATTCACTTGTGTTTGGTTTATTATCTTGGAATTTTATTGGCAATCTATATTAAGGAAGTTTTTACTGGGTTTTCTCCCCCATGAGGGTTTCCCAGGATAAATGTTGTGTACCTTGTGATTATGTATCTTTCAGTGATCCTTCTTATGCTATTATTGTCTAGTAAATTGAAAATTACTTAATAGATTCTCTAAATTTAAAATGGTATCAGAGCTTGACTGAATAGAGCACCTTTCACTGGGTTACCAAAAACGTCACTATTGTTGTACAAGAAAATTAAGGATTTTGTTGGAAGAAAATTTCAGCCTAAATACTACCTAGGGAAGTGTGACCTAGCCTAGAAAACTCATTGGAAGCTTGAGCACACCTTTTTCAGTGGCTAGAGCCTCCAGAAAGTGAAACCCTAGTTTTCACTGGTACCAGAAACCTAGAAAATCAACAAACCAGAACCACTACCAGAAGTACCAGTCCATATTTGTGCAAGCCTAATTTTGAGGGGTAAAATTTGGATTTTCAGAAAATAGACTACACCAGGCTACTCGCCTTAGCCAAGTGCACCTCCTAGTAAGTTCATATTTAATTTCTGAGCACTTTTATTTTTTGGTCATTTTCCCAGCTCCAGGTCAAGATGTCTGCAAGCACCAATCTTGTGGACAAGTTAGAAGGTGTGGATAATTTATGTTCCTAGAAGTATAGGATTGCACTCATTTTTGAAGAGAATGACATTGCAAGATTCATCAAGGAAAATGTACCAGAACCTGCAGATGCTACAACTAAAGAAAAGTACTAAAAGGATATGTTTAGGGTGAAAATAATCATTGCAGACTCTATTAAAGACCACTTGATCCCTCAAGTTTTTTCTAAGAATAATCCAAAATAAATTTTTGATTCCCTAACCAGAATGTATGAAGGAAGGAACATTAATTGGAAGATGAACTTGAGAACCCAACTCAAGAATACAAAGATGCAAACATGAGAAATCGTTCATGACTATTTCCCCAGGGTTTCTAAATTCAAGGAACAAATAGAAGAAATTGGAGACAACCTAGATGAATATGAACTCATAATGGTCTCACAAGACCTTGGGATGCATTTATCCAAACTATTTGTGCCAGAAAGGAAAAAATCCAATTTGACAGTCTTTGGGAAGAATGTGTTCAAGAAGAAGCAAGAGTAGCTAACCGAGAAGCGGTACTACTAAGGGATGAATATCAAGAACTAACTTCTCATACTAAAGGAGGAAATAGAAGGTCTCACTTCAATAAGGATACCCACCCACATAAATAATCTTACCCTCCAAGGAGATTCAAAAAGTTTCAGAAAGGTCAAAGAAGAGAAAAATATTTCTTCTCTTATCAATGTTACCATTGTGACAAGATGGGACATATTTATAAGAATTGTCCAACTAGAAGAGAAGAATAAAAGAAGAGAAATAACAAAAGATACCACGCCCATGCAGTTGAAGATGATGAGACACCCATGCAGATGATTAAATAAAATATTGAAGACTATGTCTTATTCTCTTCACTCTCAGGACCTGTGTCACCTAGAGAGGACACCTGGCTCATAGATAGTGGTGCTTCTAAGCACATGATAGGTCATAGTGACATTCTTTCTAGCCTTACATAAAATAAATTTCCCTATAAAGTTACACTTGGAGATGATTACTAGTACCCTATCAAAGGAGTGGGACAGTCCACCTACAAACTTGATTCAGGGACCCCAATGAAAATGAAGGATGTACTTTATGTACCAGGTTTGAAAAAGAATTTGCATTCTATCTCAGCCTTAGATAAGAAAGGTCTCACGGTTGCATTGATATATGGTGAAGTCCTTATTTGGCCTAAAGGAAAAACAATAGAAGATGCAATTGTTATTGGAACAAAAGAAGGTGGCCTGTATAAGTTAAAAGGTCACCCAGATGCAACCTTGACTCACTCCATTGAGAGTCCATGTCGACTTTGGCATATAATACTAGTTCACATCAATTACAAAGCCTTACCATATGTGAGAAAAGAAGTTATAGGTCTACCATATTTCAAGGTTGATCATGAAGGTGTGTGCAAGGGATGTGCACAAGGAAAGAACACAAATAATCTTTTCTCGGAGAGCGACAGTAAAGCAGAAGGAGTCTTGGAGCTCATCAACCTAGATGTATGTGTCCCAATGCCATCAACCTCTCTTAGTGGGTATGTATACTATGCATCATTTATTGATGACTATTCTCGCAACACTTGGGTTTACTTCTTGAAATCAAAAGATGAAGTTTTTGGAAAATTCAAGGAATTCGAAGCCTTGATAGAGAATCTCTTTGAAAGAAAAATGAAGATACTCAGGTCATATAATGGAGGAGAATACGCCTCAAAAGATTTTGCAAGATTTTGTAGAGATTCTAGGATTAAGAGGGAGCTCACCACTCCCTACAATCCTCAACAAAATGGTGTAGCAGAAAGAAAGAACAAAACTATAATGGAAATAGTGAAGACTATGATCCACAATCAAGATCTTCCAATTCACTTATGGGAAGAAGCAACAAGAACATCGGTGTATGTGTTGGGCCCTTCATTTTGTTGTTAGAAGTTTTGAAAGGGATGATGCAGTTCCAATTTTGGTCAAAGAGAAGTTGCACAAGTCATAGAGAAGCGGGACAACAAAATAAGGAAAGAAATAAAAAACGGTTGGAAGGAAGGACAACACAACTCCAACATGGAGAAAGAAGTTACAACAGAACAAGAACAAGTAAGGATGCGAAGTCTCAAACCCATAAATCCCAGTTATCTTATATATAGGAGATGAATACGATTGTAAAGGGTTGGAATTTAGTTGAATTGTAGGTTGGATTATTGTTTGTTGATTTTGGGTAGACGTTAGATATGCTTCTAGAGTCTGGGTTTTGGAAACCAGACCAAGTCTGTAAAGAGTCATGTCCAGTTGCCTTGGTAGAAGAGAACGGTTTTTGGGTTAACCTTGTATCTTAGTAATAGAGTTTGTTGTTAAGTTGTGGCATGAACAAGCTATGTCTGTATCTGAGAAGAGAATTATGTAATTGAGAAGAACCTTATGAGGTTAATACAAGGGGAGATTCAAATTTTGAAATTACCGTGTCTATTTAGATTCAGATTGTCTTAATGTTGTTTCATATTATCTTTATGTCATATCTAATTAGTGGGATACAGTTTCTTTATGGATACAACACAACTATGTTTTCTTTAATCTGATCTAGGAATGTTTACACAGTTATGAGTTTAATCTATCTTACGCAAGAATACAAAGATCATAAGACTGCATGGATTTGTCTAATCATTCTTCTTACCCTTCCATATTTTCTTTGTCTTGGTTGTGCTTCGGGTGATACTTCTTCCCTTCAAGGAAGATGAAAATGCCAACGCTCTAGAATACCTCAGTACCTTTTCTTGGTAACCTAAGAAGGACCCCAGCCTAATCAATTCCGTGCCAACAAAATAGTTTCGTTGTCAGGACCTGTTTCAAGAAGGAACCCATAGGGAGAATGATTCCACAGATCTGCTGATTTGATATTCACTAGTGGTGGGAGAAAAATTGTGATGCCTTCATATGGAAAGAAGCAGAGTTGCGAGGTAAATCTGTGAAGGATACAAGAGAGGTTATCCTTTACTCAAAAATATCAAGAAACCAGTACGAGATATTCTGGGTTAAATTTATAGAAGAACTATTCCATTAGATAGAGAGGCTCCAAGAAGCTCTGGAATTCCAAGAACGAGTCAAAAAGACTATACTTGGGATACATAAAATATTGCAACGCTTCATCAGCTAGATCGTTCAAAAACACTAGTGGTTGATTTCTGGGTCAATACAACACTGGAAGGATACATTATTGAGTTTGTAGCTGAGAACCACCAGTCTTTTTCAAGGGCAGAAGAAGATTTCAATAAAGATGCACGGGGAAGGCTAATGAGATAAATTCCCCTGTGGATTAAGGTATTCTTGATGGAGGAGGGGATGCTGACCATTTCTCTAACTGAGATGACAGCCTAAACACCTACGCTTGGGGTGGGATCATGGCCTGAGAAAGGGGAGAGGGTTATTTGATAAATGTGGGAGCAACAAGAAATGGAAAAAAGGAATGAGTGAGCCTTGAAAAGATCCACCATAGTTGAGAAGTGGTGGTGCGGTAAGATAAAGAAAGTAGTGAAGCAGTCTGAGGTGTTGGGGAAAGAACTTGAACTAGGAGAAGTCAACGAAGGAAAGGAGGAAGAGTTGCAGAATATGAGAAGACATGAAAGACTGGTCAGTCAAAGACTAAATAAGAGAAATGCATAGAGAGAAAGAAGTCCCCAAGAGGGTGGACAAGAAGAAGAATGTGTAGAAGCAAGAGAATATCAAGCCAACATGGATGTTTTTGAAGAAAGAGAAGATTCATCCCCAATACCAGGAAATATCAGGAGTCGAGCTGAAGAGACCGCTCCAGAGGATGAGAATGAGACCCCCTAGATAAAAGAAACCCACCCAGAATCCAGTGGAACTAGCCCCGAATCACCCATCCCCCAAGTGTCTTCTATACCAGTGGTAAATCCTATATTACCTTCTTATGCTATTCCTATTTCAATTTAGTCAGTTAGTCAATCACAGTCGATGAGTATGAATACTGGCATGATATTGGGATCCCCTAGTAGATCGCAACTAGGATCGTTAGGTTTACTTTGATAGGAGAAGTAATATCAACAATGGCTGGAAATGCAGGAGGCTCATTCACTTGATACCCAGAATTTTGGGGTAAAGGAGGCGAGGATGTTGAGCAACATTGGTTTCTGTGTGAAGCGATTTGTAGGTCCAGACAGACTCTAGATGCTAATAAACTGATTTAATTCCAGACTACCTTGAGAGGCTATGCTCTCAAATGGTACATAAGGCTATTGAGCCAGGAGGAGTGCAAGGACAGGGGTTCACACTTGACCAATGTCAGACAAAATTTATAGCAGAGTTTAAGTTGTCGCAGTTGGAACAACAAGCTCTGTCTGAGTTGCGTGAGATTCAACAGAGGGAAGGATAATCGGCTTGGGAATATAGTCATAAGTTTAAGGATTACATTGAGAGGCTAGCACATACAATTCATGAAGATCACAAGAGATAATGGTACATTAAGGGATAGCTACCTCTGACATGAATTTCGTTAACGCAACAACGAATAGACTCCTTGACAGATGCCTTGGAAAAATAAATGAAGATTGAATCCATGGTAGGATAACCAGGGAGCCTAAGGGTGACCAGACTGCCAACGGATGAAAATTTTGCGCAACTACAAGGATAAATATCGACACTAATAGAGGATATTCGAGAATTGACGATACGTAGACTAGGACGACCTCAAGTCTGGTGTATCAGATGCTACATAGAGGGGAATCTGATGAATGAATGTCCATGCATGAGGGGAATGGGACCCCCTCACAATATAATGGGAACCTCATCCGGAACCATGGAAGGAGTTTCACAAGTATCTGTGAATTTATCATTCCATACCCAAACCCTGTATCATGCCTTTCCAGGTAATCTAGCATCGTCATGAATTGAGTATTGCAATATCTGTTGAATTCATGGGTATGGTCCAAGGCAATGCCCTATTATTCAAAAGTATTGTACAATACTAAATACTATACATTGTGAGTTCTACGCATCTACCACGCATGCTACGAATCAGTGTAGAGCATTGGATTCACTTGCGGACAGATTGGATCGAACATCATTCAGGGTGAATGAAACCCCTCAAGGACTGGGAAGAGGTCGAGGAGGTGGAGATGGAGGATATTTCAGAGGAGGAAGAACTGGGGGAAGAGGACCAAGTATATGCTACAACTATGATGAGAAAGGTCACATGGCTAGGGATTGTCCTTAGCCGAGACGACCATGGTGCTCACACAGTAGAACCAATGGGAACACAACTGAATACTTCCTAGAGCTAATTGTGAAATGGGAAGATCGAGCACGTCAAAGAGGAGCCAACTTCATCGGTTCAGAGATAAAGAGGTTCATCAAAGGAAAACTTCCAAAAGTTAATATCATTACTCAAGGAGGAACAAATACTGGCACATATGTTGGTAATTTGCCTAAGATCAAGAAAGCAACACATAAAGAGGACATATATGACCCTTTGAAACAAAATCTATTTTTTTAAAATGTGATAGAAGTATTCCAGGGTATCCCTGGCCCTAAAATGGAAGAAACCCCTCTTCAACCCATGACTTTTCCTGATATTGCGCAATTCCCTACTTCACCTCCTACACCCTGAAGCCCTGTAATCCCAATAAGAAAACTTGAGCAGTCTCAATATGTAGTTGACCTTTGGTTTCATCTATTTTATGATATTCATGGGAATGAATAGCTAACATAAAAGTTGTGCAATGCCCTATATTTAGTCCTAGGAATGGAGGAATCCCCAGGAGCTATAATAATGACTAATCTCCCTGATAAAAACAATCAAAGAGTGAAAAGAAGGAAAGTAAGGACTGGGAAAGAGTTTAGACTAGTAGCCCAACTAGATGAGTTTGAGATTAAAGATGTTATGTTATATCTAGGATCTTATGTTAACATATTTCCTAAAAAGACTTGGGAAGATTTAGGGAAACCACAAATAATATATTCCCCAATCTAATTGAGAATGGCCAATCAGTAATGCATTTTCCCAATAGGAAGGATGGAGAATGTGGAGATAGATGTTGCGAGAGTAAAGATTGTAGTTGATTTTGAGGTGATCGAAATCTTGGGGGCTAAGGACCCTTATCCTACATTACCTGGTATTGATTGGGATTATGATAACTATGTAGTTATTGACCTTAAGAGGGATACTATGACATTTGAAGTAGAAAGAATAAAATCAGTTCATCCCTTGGATCCGTATGTAGGCCCTCGGTACACAGAGCCAACATAAAACAATATGGAACGAGAGGATCTAGATTAGTTATACAAAGTAACAACAGGGATGAGAGCAGACTAAATCAATCATATGGTTGATGGATCAGTAAGTTGGAGGAGAATACAATCGACAGATGGAGATTCAGAACTAGCATTTGACAGTTGGCAACAAGGTGCATGTGAAATATTTTCAATATGATGCGCAACTGTCAGAGGAACGAGATGGGTTGGAAACTAGGTAAGGGAACATCTGAGATATAATGATACCTTAGATCTTGGCAGTTTTCTAGTTAGCATGGAAAAAAAGATAGCAGAAGATCAGAGGATCGTAGTTCTAGACTTAGCTCTAGAAGACACCCCTGCCAGGTGGTGGGCTAGTCACAAAGTAGTAATTAAGAACTAGGAGGATGTGAAACATGCTATCCAATGTCGATTTCAAGACAAAGAGAAAATAAAATCAGAGATGCAAATGGATTTTCAAGTTGTGCAATTGTTCAATGGACAGTCGAATCTTAAAACACATATCGAATAATGTGTAAGGCAGTGACAAGTTGTGGAAGTACCATCTCACTTGTGGGTTCAAGTATTTCCCCATTTGTTGGGTCTGATACCAAAATCTTGGTACATCCATGAAAAGACCAGAAGGAAGACTAGTAGTTGGAAAACGTTAGCAGACCAATTTTGCAAGGACTTCACTTTCACAAGTAAGTACCCTAAGCTTAAGATAGTCCTGCAAATAATTAAAGAAATTTTTTTTACTGATGGTTGTAAAAGGAAATCAGACCCAATGGTATGTGCAAAGCATAGTCAAGTGCTTCGGTCTAACCTTCACTTGGACACAGACAAGACACCCATAGAATGCTACAAAATCGAGAAGGATTTGGGAGACCCTGATGAATTAGTAGAACTGAGAAATTTATCCATTGAGGAAACAAAAGGGAGTAGAGAAATCCAGAACATGTTGCTCAGTCAGACTAATAGCTCTTATAACCACCCATTGAAGTTGCGTAAATTCAACATAGGAACTATCGAGCAACCTAACATAGTTGTTGTAGGAGATTACTATGATGAGAAAACCAACCGGGAAATACATAGCCTATTGCGGGAGTATGAGGACTTATTCCCAAAGGCATTTTTAGAGATAAAAGGGATAAAAGGAGCTATGGAATAAATGACAATTGAACTAAAACTAGGATCAAAATCTGTAAGGCATAGGCCACATCATCTTAATCCTAGGGTCAAAGAGAAGGTTAAGAGGGAAATAGACAAGATGCTTGAGGCTAGACTGATTTTTCTAGTTGAAGAAGAAGACTGGGTTAGCCCCATAGTGATCCAAAGAATGAAAGGTACAGAGGATATTAGGGTATGTGTAGACTACAAAATCCTTAACTCTGCCTATGTGCATGACCCTTTTCCCACACCTTTTATTGATGAGGTTCTTGAACAAGTTGCAGGGAAAGACTCTTACTCATTTACAGATGGATTTTTGGGGTATCACCAAGTGAGAATTACCAAAGAAGACAAAAATAAGACCACATTCATAACAAAATGGGGGTAATTTGCATATAATGTGATGCCCTTCGGTCTAAAGAATGCACCTACAGTTTTTTCCAAGATTGTGATAGCATCCTTTCAAGAATTCATTCACAAATTTATTGAAGTTTATATGGATGATTGGACGATGTATAGTCTTCTAAAAGAACATGTGGAACTACTATGACTAATTTTTGATCAGTTTAGGGAGCTCTGGATATTGTTAAACCTCATAAAGTGTATCTTTTTTTGTGCCACATGGAAACCTGTTAGGCCACATAGTATGTCGAGAAAGAGTGTTGGTAGACCCAACCAAAGTTGCGGTCTTTTGAATATGCCACCTCCTACGAGTGCTAAGAAGTTGCGCTCAACATTGGGGCACACATGGTACTATCACAAGTTCATTAGAAGGCACGCGACTATTAATTCACCCTTGGAAAACATAATCCAGAAGTCTGAATTGTTCCAGTGGACACCAGAGTGTGATCGAGTGTTTGAAATCCTGAAGGGAAAGCTCATCACAACACCTATTTTGATATTTCCAAATTGGGAAAAGGAATTTCATGTACATGTGGATGCATCAGGTATTTCCCTGAGAGGCATCTTGGCTATCTAGTTGACAACCTGTCTTGGAAGGAAGAATTTTTCAATGGTTGTTATTATTTCACAAATTTTCATTTGAGGTGATCATCAAACCTGGAAGATGTAACGTGGGTCTCGATCATCTTTCCATATTGGAGTCAGGGGAGAGTGGAAGAGAAATCAATGATCAACTCCCAGATGAAAATCTCTTCCGAGTTGAGGTAGTGCTAGAATACCTCGAAGACATAGCAATATTCTTGAGTACAGGGGATTTCCCAGAAATGTACTCTGTGACTCAGAAACACTATATGGTGGTTTGAGAAGTGGACTATCAATTTATCGTGGTGAAATTGTATTAGTTGGGCCTAGATATTATCCTTAGGAGATGCATTTTGGATCGTGAAAGACAATATATCCTCTGGGAGTTCCACAGTGGAGTTGTGGTAGGCCATGTTGGAGGAAAGGCCATTGCACAGAAAGTCCTCCAAGTTAGATTATGGTGGGCCACACTCTTCAAGGATGCGAAGGAGTACACTATATCTTGCAATGTTTGACAGAGAGTAGGTAAGCCATCAATATGAGAAAAATTGCCTCTTCATCCAGTTCTAACTCTGTAATCATTTGATAAGTGGGTAGTTGATTTTATTGGACTGATCAACCCCACAACTAAGCACTCGAATTCCAAGTAAATTATCACCGCAACCAATTATCTGACAAGATGGGAAGAGGCAATCGCTTTTCAGGACTGTTCAACTGATACCTTTGCCAGGTTTATTTTTTAAAACATTATTACTTGGTTTGGATGTCCTAGGAGTTTGACTAGTGATCAGGGTGGTCATTTTATCGGTAGTACAATAACAAAGCTTACAACAGAGTTCTTAATCCAACATCATAAAAGCATCCCCTACCATCTGTTAGCACTGAGAATCACCCTCATACTGCTAGAGGATATGCCTAGTACCCATGAAAATGTAAAATGGATTAAAATGGTTTGAGTAGGTGGATCATAAAGACTTTAAAGAAAGGGAAAGAAAAAATATATCACTACAGATCAGTGATGGACCATTGGGCTATGGAGTCATAAAAAATATTCTCAATGAAGGTATTTAAGCTCCTTATTAGACAAAATATTTGTATAATGATGAAGATAAGAATAAGAGAATAACATAAAGATGAATATTCTCTAAGAATATATCCTCTCTGCAAAGAGAATTTAGATGTGTTTGAACAATAAATAATGATCCATAGGTAAGCTTACAGTAGATCCTCTGCTGCATCAAGAATCTATCGATCAAAGGAAAATTTTAATCCTTAAAATAAACAATTACATTCAGACAAGATGAAGAATAGAATAGAGAACATAGGAGACAAATATGATGAAAAAATTCATATGAGTCTTCAATAACAATAAAATTTATAGCTACTTGCCCCTTTGACTTACAAACTAAAATATAAAGTCATAAACATTTCTCAAATCTTCCTCCGGTCTTGGGCTGAACCCCCCTCCTCCGGTCTTGCCTAGACATATCATTCCTATGATGTATTTATAATCAAAATAGTTGACATGTCTTATTGCTTGGGCACCTCCTTTCCAGTGTCGTGTGTCTTCTCTTGTCTATCCTGTTCCTTCTTTCATAAGGAAACCCTGGTCAGTATAGGCATGTAGGAGAAGCACCCTCTGTGGTACTTTGGGCTGATAGTTTTTTGTCTCCTCGGCCAGACCCCCCATGATTCCATTTAAGGGAGTAGTTGATTGTTCAACCACCAGTCCTTATTTCATTAATTGATATCTCCTTGGGATTAGGACAAGGCCTTACGCCTAGCTTGCACCATAGGATGCTCTTAGATTGAGTCATATATAAGCATGTGATTGCAGAAGTTTCCAAGGGTAGTTTGGATCCACACCGCTTTGACCCCCGTAATCCACCACCAACTGCCACACACCTCCTTAGCTATACCGTGGTTTCAATTGTGGGACCTCTCTAATATTTTACCGCTCGAGCACTTGTTGTCCCTGCAATGAAGTGGGTCGCCGATCTTGTTGCAATCCGCAATATGGGAATGCCTTTCTTTTGTTGCCACACACTACTCTTGGATTTGAGATCAATGGTCCACAATTACTTTGGGACTTTGGGCTTCAAGATCTTTCTTCTGATTTCTCGCACAATCCTCCGAAGTGTCATATTTTCGAAGTGTTGGATCTATCGATGTGTGTCCTCGGCCTTCAATGGCTCAGATCTACTTCGAGACTTTGGGACTTTTGGAAGGAAATCTGCCGAAGTGACTTTCTCTCGGTTGACGTGGCAGCCTATCGTTACTTTGACGCTTTGGGCTTCGGAATCTTTTGAACGTGTGCATGGATATCTATTGAAGTGACTTTCTCCCAGTTGACATGGCAGTAGGGATGATTTTAAGGATGGAAATTTATTTTAAAATGTAGAAACCTTAGTGAATATTACTAATCCTTCATATTCCAACTATAAAATGTTGGCGATATTTTTGTAAAAATATTTAAATTTCTAAGGATTTTATATAGTTTGTATAAAATTTTGGCAATTTTTAAGGTAAAACAATTTTATCCTATAGAATTTGGGCGAATCATTTTTATAATAGCGAATTGATTTTTGCGAAAAACCATGGAAAATTAGCCCATGAGCGAAATTTATCCCTTAAAATCATCCATGCGTGGCAGTGTCTCATCACTTGGACTTCAAAACTTCAGGGCTTCTGTCTAGTTATTAATCCTTGCGCGACTTTGAAACTCCGACTGCCCGAGAGCCGTTGATCTAAACTGTACATGGAATCTCCGTCATTGAAAATTCGATCCTGCCTACTTGCTTGTATTTCAAGCTTGAAATGAATTTCTCTGAAATTTGTATTTCTCTCATGGATTTGCTCTGTGCAAACAAAGGACTTGGCTGGCCTACAAAAACTACATATGACCCGTGACAACTTCATGTGATAACATTGGCTCCACAGGGGATGGCATGCTCCATGTGAGCTGCCAAGAATAAGAAGCTTCAATGTCTTGCTTCAATGTCTTATCCTAGGGCTATGGGGTCACTTATTTAAATACTAAAAGAAAACTGAAAATTGAAAAACTCGCACACAAGCTTATTTATATACAAGATCCTACTCTAACTGACATTTACAATAGGCTAGGTGAAAACAAACTTCCACCAAAGCCACTTAAGTAAATTCGTAACTAAAAACTTTCTTACTCTGCCACTAATCAGCAAGAGATAATAAAACTGTGACAAAAAGTTAATTACATTCTTCAGATTACCTTCCAATTTTGAAGGTATGACAAAGCTTGAAGGCTTCAATACATGGTGGAAATGCAACTCCATGTACTCCTCTATAGGGTCAAAAATTAGGTGATGAAACTTACTGGGTTGATAACAAAAAACTTGCTCTTCTTTACAGCTGCTCACATATGGTTGAATGTCTGTTGTAATTATAGGTGAATGAATGGCTGATGCAGGCTATTGACCCAATTTCCTTGTATCTTCTCTAAAAACATATGTTATCTGATTGCAAGAAATCTCCTCATGTATATCAATGAATGGATGTTGATCTTTAACATGCTTCTCTTGGTAAAAGTTTTCACTTTCATCAGAAGGCTGGCTGCTAATGATTTTTCTTCCAGGAAAAAAAATACCTCAACATCTTCATTGATGTCTCCATAATGATCAAATAAAGGAGGAGTCTCGAATGACATATCAAGATATATTTTCTGCCCAACATGAGAAAATTGTTCTTCATTTTTCAAAAGAGGCTGCCTTTCAAGATTCAATCTAGGAAGAAATATCTTATCATCACCATATGAGTCAAATATAGGATGCTCATATCTAGGTCTTTTAGAGACAGGGCTATAAAGAGTATCATCTTCTAGAATAGACTTAATTTCTGCATTTTTCTTATTAAAAAAACAAACAAAATTTTCATCTAATGTAGATGAACATGGAAGAGAAAGAGATGATTCCTCATTCAAGGCATCCTCTTCATTATCAAAACCTTCATAAGAATCAATTATATCCTAAACACAGTGTTTATACTCCTCACAACAACTATGACAAATTAACTCAGAGGAATAAAACTTGTGATAATGAATATTGAAAGCAACATGAAACTCTTTGAGTGAAGAAATGCTAGAAGGTTCAAGAGAATCATACCAAATACAAACATATCCTTAAAGAGAGTACACAAATATCTTCATTCACATGTTTTCATTTTGGATGTCAAGTTGTTGCATCAAAGCATGAAATTCCAGAACATGCTCAACAGGGTTGTCCTTCTCACCCTCATAAAATCTTGGTAGCAAATCTTGCCATTCATCAATTTCAGGCACAAGATGTGGATAACCAGCTATGGCTGAGAAATTGAGTGGGTAAAACTTCCTGCCTAGGATAGCTTCCATAGACATTTAATTTGTCTCAAACCATTGGAGTCGCCAATATTTTTCCGAACAACGAAGTCACCATGGTGAAATATGACCAGTCAAAACAATGTGTCCAACTTTAGTTCACCATCTAAAACTGTATTTTTTCATTGTCATTCTCCTAGGGAAGATATATTCACTTTTGTCCCCGATAATGATGCCATTAATGTTAGTATTGAGAATCACCCTCAGTCTGTTAGAGGATAAGACCAGTACCCATCAAAATGTAAAATGGATTAAAATGTTTTGAGTAGGTGGATCGACAAGACTTTAAAGAAAGGGAAAGACAAAAGATATCAGTGTAGATCAGTGATGGAACATTGGTCTATGTAATCATAAACAGTTTGCTCAATGAAGGCATTTAATCTCCTTATCAGACAAAAGATTTGTATAATGATGAAGATAAGAATAAGAGAATAACATAAAGAAAAATATTCTCTAAGAAGAGATCCTCTCTGCAAAGAGAATTTAGATGTGTCTGAACAGTAAACAATGATAAATAAGAAAGATTACAACAGATCCTCTACCGCATCAGGAATCTTTCGATCAAAGGAAAATTTTAATCCTTACAATCAACAATTACATTGAGACAAGATGAAGAATATAACATATAGCATAGGAGACAAATCTGATGAAACAACTCATATGAGTCTTCAATAATAATACAATTTACAGCTACATGCCCCTCCAACTTACAAACTGAAATATACAGTCATAAAAATTTCTCAAAACTTCCTCTGGTCTTGGGCCAAACCCCCCTCCTTTGGTCTTGCCTAGACATATCATTCATCTGATGTATTTATAATCAAAACAATCGACATGTCTTTCTTCTTGGGAACCTCCTTTTCAGTGATTTGTGTCTTCTCTTGTCTGTCCTGTTCCTTCTGTCAGAAGGAAAACTTGGTCAGTATAAGCGTGCATGAGAAAATACCCTCTGTGGTACTTCGAGCTGACATTTTTCTGTCTCCTCGACCAAACCCCCCATGCTTCCATTTAAGGGGGTAGTCGATTGTTCAACCACCAGTCCTTCTTTAATTAATTGATTTATCCTTGGGATCAGGATGAGGCCTTATGCCTAGCTTGCCGCCATCTGTTGCTCTCAGATTGGGCCATATATAATCAAGTGATTGTAGAAGTTTCCAAGGGTGGTTTGGATCCACACCGCTCTAACCCCCGCAATCCACCACCAACTGCCACGTACCTCCTTAGCTATACCGTGGTTTTTATTGTGGGACCACTCTAATATTTTAGCGCTCGATCACTTTCTGTCCCCGCAATGAAGTGTGGTTGTCGATATTGTCACAATCCATGATATGGGAATGCCCTAATTTTGTTGCCACACACTGCTCTTGGATTTGAGATCAACGGTCTACAATCACTTCGAGATTTCGGGCTTAGAGATATTTCTTCTACTTTCTCACGCAATCCTCTGAAGTGTTGTATTTCCCAAGTGTTGGATCTATTGATGCATGTCCTTAGCCTTCAATGGCTCAGATCTACTTCGGGACTTTTGGATAGAAATATCTTGAAGTGACTTTCTCCCGGTTGACATGGCAACTTCTTGTTACTTCGACTCTTCGGGATTCAAGAGATTTTGAACACGAAAATGAATATATCCTGAAGTGACTTTCTCTCGGTTGACGTGGAAGTCTCTTGTCACTTCGGGACTTCGACACTTCAACACTTCGGGGCTTTTGTCTAGTCGTTAATCCTTGCATGAATTTGAAAATCTGACTTCCCGAGAGCCGCTGATATGAATTGTACATGGAATCTCCATCGTTGAAAATTGAGCGTGTCTGCTTGCTTGTATTTCAAGCTCAAAATGGACTGCTTTGAAAGCTATATTTCGCTCATGGATTTTCCCTATGCAAACAAAGGACTTTGTTGGCATACAAAAACTACATATGACCCGTGACAACTTCATGTGATAACACCATCCACAATCCAATGGCACAATAGAGGCATTTAACAAGATTCTAGAGAGAGGTTTGAAGAAGGCTTGTTGCACAAACAAGGGAGATTGGGATGACAGAGTCCCAACAGTTTTATGGGCATACATGACGACCACGAAGAAGATCCACAAGTATACTCCCTTTCAGCTGGTCTACGGGAAAGAGGTTGTTGTACCTGCAAAGTTCATTACCCCTAGTCTATACATCACACATATTACACACATGTTAGAGGATGAATCAGTTGCGTAGAGGGTTATGGAGTTGCAAAAACTTGATGAGGCAAGGTTTTTAGCAGTCTTTCATCAATTAGATGAGAAAGGCAGGCATAAGGCTTGGCACGACAGGAACATTAAGTCCAAAATATTTATGCAAGGATATAAGGTCCTACTTTATGACAGTCGATACTAGAAACATACAGGAAAGTTGCACATGCATTGTTTGGGCCCATTTATAGTTTCGGAGATTCGACACTCTGGAGAAGTTAGACTCGTGCAACTATATGGTATACTTCGACCAGGATGGGTGAATGACGCTCACATGAAACCCTATATTTGTCTTGACTGAGCTAAAGGAATGTTGCTCCAGTCCAAAGGAGCAAGTATAGTAGTTAGATTTGAATTTTTTCAATTTATTTAAATCAGTTAATAAAGTCAGAGTGTGCATTGTTTCACTGTGACATGTATTTCATTTTTTTTCATCTAAGTATTACTTTGGTGCAGAACTTCTTACTCAGCAGCGCGGGATCAGAAGAGCCACAAGTCCATTAAATAGACTCATTAAATATGACGGGGACCCCATTGTGGTCGAAGGAAGAGCGAATCTGAACGCAATCCTAGTCCATGTGCCACATGCACCCAGTCCAGGCATAGCCTTTATGACTGCTACAGTAACCCATCCAAACTCTGTTAGGCCATAAAGCCATGATACGCAGATATGCCATCAGTATTCATGACAGGATTCTCAACCGTTCAAACGGTAAGGCCTGAATCCAACCACGTCCCTATCCAACTTTCTTAGTAAATGCCCAAATCCCCCAATAGATTTACCCCATTAAACAATCCTGTTGAACACCTCAGCTCCAGGTTGTGCCTATAGGTTTAATCATGAGTGGCCTAGGAATAATGATAGAGGTTGCCAGTTGGCATGAGTATAAGGTTGCGCTAACTCAGCGTAGGACTTATTTTTTTCCATTTTGTAATTGAGATTTCTAAAACTGTCATAGAGCCTGCAAAGTCTTTCTGTTGCGACCCTGAAGCCCAATAGAGTTTTCCTAAGTTTCTTAGAAATCCATGGAAATGATTCCGAGAGCTACAAGAATCCAGAGTTTTCTCTCCAAGGAAGTAGTTGTAGATGAGCCGTGTGATCCTCGGGTTGAGGTCGTGGGTGACCTCAAAGGGAAGGTCAAGCAAGTGAAGCTCCTCGACCTAATAGACCAGGTGCTATTCCCACAAACGAACATTGATGTGTTCTGGAATGTGGCTCCAGATGATATGGGAGGGATGGATTTTATATCAAAGCTAGAGTTCATCAACCTCTTTAACTCCACAATCATGAACCTATGAGCTTGCTAGTCTTCGGCACTACTGGTGAGGTTGTGCGGTGTACCAAGTTCCTCATAATTCAGGTACATGAAAGGAGCCTATGGCTCGATAGACAGTATCTGATTCACACATAATAAGTCCATCAACTCAGTGGTCTATCCATTGAAGGTGAAAACGTATCAAAAGGGTTCCAGAACCCCAGTAAACATGGGAAGAAGAAGGTTGAACCCAAAATGTATGAAATATTTCATACACAGAGAGTGAGGCGCACAACCAATATTGAACCCATTCTACCAGAGACGACCATAACATCTTTATACGTGATTTATAGCAAGGTAATGAGGTCCTAATACTAGGGCAAGTGCACATTGGATTCCCTCTCAGTGGTGGATTTTTGTGCCAATGGAGTGGTGTTCAATTGGTGTAGCTACATGCTAAAAGAACTCCTGGTAGTGTGCGAGGAAGCATAGGAGAAGGGTGGAACCTTCACCTATGGATACCTGCTTTTTGTGTTCTCCATGCTGAAGTGGACGCCACCCTCAGGAAACCTGTTATCACTAGCACATAAAGGTCGAATACCAAATATTTTCGAGCCTTAGCACTCAAGGTCAGACTTGAAGAACACAACATTCAATAATGAAACATTCCTAAAGTGGTACAACTAGATGCTTGGCACAACTTAGAGGTTGCACATACCACATGAGATTCTCAACCTGAAAACAAGGAATATAGCGTTTGGGTTGAATTGCCACCATACATTTGTTTGGCCCAGGCATGTCAAAGCTGAAGATTTTCATTCACGGATGTCATCATTTTACTTGGATGAGGAGGACTTTGAAGATGAAGTAATGCCATGGCCAGAAGTGAAATGCAACCCGTGCAAGTCGGGGATGAACTACCTTCTACCTACAGATATATTGAAGAAGAAGGGACAAGAAGCGGGGGTAGGGCCGAGCTCAGGCCCAGAGGAACAAAACCAATATGCTCCAATGCATACCGATTCATAGGAGGAGGAAGAAGAGACACAGCCGCTGGAATGCAAGAAGCAGACACTTCCCTTATTCCCGCATCTTCCAGAGCAAGCTATGATGATAGGTGAATATGTTAATGACATCCTTAATGCAACATTGATAGAATACCCTTTGGTCAATAAAACGATAACCGGGCTATCCCTAGTGAAGATCCCGAACCCTTATCCCATATCGTCAACCGTACCTTGTACTCGAGCAGTTGCTCGAGCAGCCTAGACTATAATTGACATCGAGGACGACCCTGAGCTAGATACCACTGCATCCACCACCATTATCACTGAACAACCCCCATCACCCCCACAATCCCAATCAAAACTGCAAGAAACGACCATCCAACCCCAAACCATTGAACTATATCCCATGCAGTTGGATCCCCTTGAACTATCTGAACAACTATTATAACTCACTGGTCTGGTCCTAGAAGTACCAAGCTAATCAATTGTTCCATTTGTTCCAATCTAGGACACAACACCTTCGTCGAAGACTTATATTGTTCCCATACCACAAGACCCAAGCCCTCAATTCCCTCTCTCAACAATCAATGTTGAGAGTGCATCCAAAGAGGCCAAACCACAGACACCATGGTCTAGAAATAGGCAGAAGTACCAAAGCTTCAGAAGGAACTTGAATCAACATCAGGACAGAGTGAAACCTCATTGCAAGAACAATTGGGGCTAGTACTCGAGAACCCACAACAATGCACATAGCTGGTGCAAATCTAATTGGAAAAAGCATAGATACTCCCATTCCTTCCATCAGCAGTAAGGATGAGACTTGCACAAATGCCGTGAGGTCCATCTATAGGGGAGGAAAAGGTGGAGACACTGTTAGAACATTCAATGGCTAGTGGAATCCCAATACAAGTCTGAGTACCCAGGGAGGCCACTGCTTCTTCTGGTGACTTCTCTCAATGGCCATCAATGCATCTAATTGGGATGATCAGAGCTTCAACTGATCAATTGGAGCAGAGGCTCCAGTAGGCCGAATGGGACCCATAGTATTCTAAGGAGGAGTTACTCCTTTCCCAAGCACGTTGGATGTAGGAGGAGTGTGGAAATATCCAGGTGGAGCAGAAACTGGAAAGGGTCTAGGAAAATATTGCAGAATCCTGGCCAGTGATTCGAAGGACAACATTGCAACTGCCTAAATCTAGTGCAACAGGAGAGTCGATGCAGTAGATCGAGCTACTACAGGAAGCATTGTCAAAGTTGGCCATTCATACTAATAACCTTGAAGCACAATTGTGGGAGAGTCATATGGAACCATAAAAACAATCCTGGAATCTTCAAGAGCAAATGGAAAGAGTTGTTCTCGAAGGAAATAATGCAAGGGAAACCCTAAACAAGAAAACTGTAGAATGCACAAAGATTTTCCAGGAATTTAGTGACTAGATGGGGATAATTTCACAATGCAACCAGACCCTGAAGGATTTTTGCATGAATATCCATTCACTTAATGAGGAATTTTCCATCGCCATGGATCCACTGGAGCAACAAGAAAATTTCGATCAGATCCAACAAGTTGACAATGATCTAAATGCTCTATTTGAAGCATATTCGATAGCTAAGAAAGAGATATGGGATTTTTGACCGGTTGTTCAGACAACATACATGCATATGCATCAGGTATATGATACATATGACTCAGAATGGAACTCCCTGGTTGCATCCAAGCCTAAGGGATGCATTACATATGCGACTCAATAGTTCGTTACTGAAGCTTCACTTCTTGCTGGGAAGTGGCAGGACAAGGTCATGAATTTCCAAGGGGTAAAGAAGAGAGCCCTGGAATCGGTCCCAGAGTTGGGCCCTTTGTTTGAAGAGATGGAAAAAGAAAGAACTCAAGTAGAAGCTGGGAGTAAAGAAGATACAAAAGACAAAGGAAAGCAACATGCCAAACTAGAGATCACGGAAGAACCAAGGACTTGACTTGAGGACGAGTCAAGGATTATGGTCGGAGCCTATTGGGCCCTTCGTTTTGTTGTTAGAAGTTGCGCAAGGGATGGTGCAGTTCCAATTTTGGTCAAACAAAATTTGCACAAGTCATAGATAAGTGGGACAATAGAACAAGGAAAGAAACCAAAAATGGTTGGAAGGAAAGACAACACAACACAATCATGGAAAAATAAGTTACAACATAACAAGAACAAGAAAGCATGCGAAGTATCAAACCCATAAATCCCAGTTAGCTTATATATAGGAGATGAATATGGTTGTAAAGGGTTGGAGTTTAGTTGGATTATTGTTTGTTGATTTTGGGTAGGCATTAGCTATGCTTCTAGAGTCTGGGTTTCGGAAACCAGACTAAGTCTGTAAAGAGTCATGTCCAGTTTCCTTGGTAGAAGAGCAAGGGTTTTGGGTTAACCTTGTCTCTCAGTAATAGAATTTGTTGTTAAGATGTGGCATGACCAATTTGTGTATGTATCTGAGAAGATCATTATTTAATTGAGAAGAACCTTATGAATTTAATACAATGAGAGATTCAAATATTGAAATTATTGTGTATGTTTAGATTCAGATTGCCTTAATGTTGTTTCATATTTATTTATGTCAGATCTTATTAGTGGGATATAGTTTCTTTATGGCTGCAACGTGCCTCTGTTTTATTTAATCTGATCTAGGAATGTTTACATAGTTCCGAGTTTAATCTATCTTGCTCAATAATACATAGATCATAAGACTGTATGGATTTTTCTAAGCATTCTTCTTACCCTTCCCTATTTTATTTATCTTGGTTGCGCTTTGGGTGAGACTTCTTCCCTTCAAGGCAGATGAAAATGCCAGCATTCTAGATTACCTAGGTACCTTTTTTTGGTAACCTGATAAGGACCATGGTATGATCAATTTCATGCCAACAATAGGTAAACAACATATTATCCCAATTGGGTTCAAAACCCCTAAAGAAATGTTCTCTGGAAAGAATCCAGAAGTAAGCAATCTCAAGTTATTTGGCTATCCAGTTTTTGTACACATTCCAAAAGAGAAGAGATCCAATATGGACCCTTCAGGAAAGAAGGGAATATTTGTTGGATACTATGAGGTCTCTAAGGCCTTCAAAATTTACATACCAGGTTACCATCATATTGAGATCAACAGAGATGTAACCTTTGATGAAGATGAAGCACTCAAGAAATCAAGAAGATTCCATCTTGAAGAAGATATTGTATCTCCTAGAGTTGCAAAACCATTAAGGGAAGTTGCAAATACCCCTAATGATCAGATTCATGAATATCATGACATGATATAATCTCAAGAACCTCCCTAGATGGCAATCTCTCACAAGAGAAAGCCAGCTTGGGCAAGGGAACTCATTCAAGATGGAGAGAAGTATGGTGCCCCAGAAGGAACCATGATACAAGTCAATAAACCTAATTTGTTCTCTAGTTATATGGATTTGATGTGTGATCTCATAGAGAAGGAGCCTACTTTCTTTGAAGAAGCCATTCAGAAGAAAGAATGGGCATATTCCATGATAGAAGAATACCAATCAATTATAAAGAATGATGTATGGGAAATAGTTTCCAGACCGAAGAGCAAAGATGTGGTATCTTCCAAATGGTTATACAAGATAAAACACATAGTTGGTGGAAGTATTGAGAAATATAAAGAAAGGTTTGTAGCTCGTGGATTTTCACAAAAGGAAGGCATTGACTATGAAGAGACATTTTCTCCTATATCCAGATACACATCTTTCAGAACCATCATAGCTCTTGCAGCTAAGATGAAGTGGAAGTTACACTAGATGGATATGAAAACAACCTTCTTAAATGGTGTCATTGAAGAAGAAGTGTATATAGAAAAACCTCAAGGGTTCGAAGTTGAATATAGAAAGACTCATGTATCCAGGTTGAAGAAGGCTCTGTATGGATTGAAGGAAGCTCCTAGAGCTTGGTCTGGAAGGATTGACAGTTTCTTGATGAGATTGGGATTTACCAAGAGTAAAGATGATTCTAACCCTTACTTCACGGTTATGAATGATGAGATAGTTATATTGTTGTTGTATGTGGATGACTTATTCTTAACTAGAGAAGAAAATATCATCACTGATTGTAAGAAGAAGCTCATTGTAGAATTTGATATGAAAGACCTAGGCCTAATGCATTATTTCTCAGGTCTTGAGTTTTGGCAGAGCCCAGAGAAGATCTTCCTTAACTAAGGGAAGAATGCAGTTGAAATACTGAAGAGGTTTTATATGTTGGAGTGTAAATCCATGAACACACCCATGGAAACAAAGTTGAAGCTCCTGGTTGATACTTCATTAGAAGTGGTTGATGCTACACTGTACAGACAAATCATTGGATCGTTTATGTATCTGACGAATACCAGGCCAGATATATTTTTTTTTTTGTGAGTACCTTGATTTAGTATCTGGTTGAGCCCAGACATGTTCACCTTGCTACTGAAAAACATGTGATGAGATACCTTAAATGTATGTTGGACTTTGGTCTCTGTTATAATGGATATCATGACTTCAGACTAATTGGTTATACTGATTCAGATTGGGATGGAAGTGTTTATGACAGAAAGATCACTTCAGGATGTTGTTTTAGTCTAGGGTCAGCCATGACTTCATGGAAGAGTAGGAAGCAATCTAGGATTGTTCTCAGCACAACAAAAGTAGAATACATTTCTGCATGTTCTTCCATTTTTGAAGCCATATGGCTTCAGAATATGTTGACATGTCTATTTGATATGGAGATGGAATTAATCGTGATTCTATGTGACAAACATAGTTTCATAAAGATGACTGAGAACCCTATGTTCCATGACAAGTTGAACCACATAGAAATATGATATCACTACATTTATGATATGGTGTAGAGGGGATCTATAAAGCTTCAATATGTTGGAACAAATGAGTAAGTTGTAGATGTGTTGACCAAGCCTCTATATCATGGAAAGTTTGAGCACTTTTGAGACAAGCTTGGTATAGTCTAAAAGGAACTCCCTAGAAAGGGGGAGTGATGTTGTTGATACTATGGTAACCCGACCAACAATAGGTAGATTAGTTAGGATTTTATATCCTAGGGGACTGATCATCCCTCGAAATATGCCGAAGGTCCAGCAAGGACGGTCTGTTAGAGTACTTGTGCATGTATATGCTATATGTGGTTAGTAGTGGTAGCTCTATTATGATTTTTATAATCCTAGGGAATCTTATGATTCCTGGGAAGATTTTGAAGGTCCGGTAAGGACGATCTGTCAGAGTACCACATGGTATCTCTGTTAGGATTTTATATCATAGGGAATCTTATGATTCCTGGATAGATCCCTAGGGACTGTCAGAGTACCAAAAAAACTATGAATGATGATTTTATTGATGATGAGAAAAAATTCCGATGATTTATAGATATGTCAGTCAGTGTTATAAATACTCTTCATGTTTCTTCCCTCTCTCTCTCCTGATGATGTTGTAGAATACCCTTATTGTTAAGGGGGAGTGTTGAAATATTGTAACTACAAAGAATATTCTACTTATTATTGAGCTATTATCTTATAGATCAATCCCCTTTTTCAGATTGATCATGTCGAGATTTGTATAAGACCAAATCCCCTTTCGTGGATTGGTCAAACCATAATTATATTATGCTAATTAAGAAGTTTCCCCCAGGCCTAATTAAAGTGGATTTAGCCACTAAGTGAAGAAGTCGACCCTGCTTGATGAAGAGACACCACCCTAGCACTAGCCAACTAGTATAAATAAGAGTGGAAGGCACCTCATTAGCACACTCACTCAAGTCACTCATCTAGTGCACAAGTTTGAAGGAAGATGTAGTTGCTAGTTTCCGGAAGAAGGAAGAGAGGCACATTTCTCAGTATTGAAAATTCTCTTGTGTTTGGTTTATGATCTTGGTATTGTATTGGCAATTTGTATTAATGAATTGTTTGCTCAGTTTTCTCCCCCATGAGGGTTTCCCAAGATAAATGTTGTGTACCTTGTGATTGTGTATATTTTAGTGATCCTGCTTATGCTATTATTGTCTAGTAAATCGAAAATAACTTAATAGATTCTCTAAATTTAACACAAAGAGAAATAATGTTCCATTTGAGTGACCCAGCCGGTGGGATCTGAGCCATCAAATTTGTTCACCTCCACTTGAGGGGTATGTAGGTCCCGCTGAAAGTGGTTGGAAGGAAAGGATGTGGATTGGGAGGATTTAAGACCTTCAAGGTTATAAAGTGTGGTATAAGAGAAGGCATCTGAGGCGTGCTTAAACAAGAAAGTCAAAATTTTCACTGTGTCTTGGGATTGTTGACACATGGATGTCAATTGAGTGATGGATGTGGGAAGTGATTCAAGTGGAGAAAGACATGAGTTGAGGTTAGAAATACTCGAAGTAAGGGAAGAAATATCAGTTTGGGTTTAATCATTATCTTTTTCCAAGTCAATGATACATTTTTCCCAATCTTGGTTGTGGGTGTGGGCCATGGGGATGGGAAAGGGGAGGAAGCGGGACTGCACAAAAAGGGATTACTAGTGAATGGTACCATGATGATCCGTGCAAAGAGAGGAAGTATATGGGATAGGTGGAAAATAGGGGTGTCGGGAAGGGGTCAGGTCCACGTGTGGCTGAAAAATTATAGGTATGATTGCAATCAGGTTGAAGAGAGGAATCCAATGGGATAGGTTTCACATAATGGTGCAGACCCAAAATGAATAAATGTTGATATTCTTAATAGGAATAAATGTGTAATAATTTTGCAACCTGAATGCAGGAGGCAAGGTTGGATGACAATATATCGTTCCTATTCATATTCTTTTCTATTTTCGTCCCAAGGGTTAGGGAGTTGAGGGTTTCTACAGAAAAGGGTTTACCCTGTGTTATAGCTCTCTTATATACATGTGAGGTTGAACAATAGTACTTGTCCCAATATCTCAAGGAACCAACTGAGAAGGATAGAATGTACCCTTAGCTATACTACCCATTTACCTAGGTACTAGAGAGTATCTTCCCGAGTGTTGTTCTCAGTGGAAGTATAGTAGTCAGGTGGATGATCTGTTGATATATATATAGGGTTTCAAGATACCTAGGCTAGTCTATATATAAGTTTTGTCAGATCCCTACTACTTGAAGGGGTACCAACAGGGGTTACAAGTGTGCCCAACAATGCGAGCTTAAGTACCACTTGTATTTATTTCATGTATGCTTCCCCGACCACAAATTTATGCATTGAATGAAAAATATATGTAGTTTTAAGATGTTGGAATAGGTCTCTACCATGAAAAAAGTTAACCCATAGTTTCCTTCCAAAAAAAGTGCTCTAATACCTGTTACAACACATTTTCCCACACTCCATGCATCTTGATTTGATTGCCTTCCATTTCCCTTTGCAGGCTTCATTTCCCCTTTTTTTATCACTCTAGAGCTAAAAGATACACATTTTTATACATGCACGTGGCCTACCAGTTAGAATTCACATGTATGTATATGGTCTTCTCAATTACAACCCACATACATCGATTTTGGTGCCGAAAAAATAAAAAATGAGTTGAGTTTCCATGCCATGTCAGGAGATATATGATCCTTGACCTTCTGTAGACTGGAAACTCTTTGACTCAACCCTTGAATTCCATTTGGAGGCTATAAATTGAGCCATATAAAATCCTTTAAGGTATTTAACACATCATAGAGAGACAATACACTTTGGATGAATTTCACCTCAATTGAGTCTGCATCTCTTTGTCCTTGAAATTTTGAACTTCTTGTGTTCAACCCCCAATATTTTCCTATCTTGTGATGGAGAAAATCGTTGAATCTTACATGTGAGCTTGAATTTGTGAAGGATTGAAGTGGTGGAGGCCCAACTGGAGGGACTTATTTTATCTCTTATGATATGTGTCGTTATAGAAGTTTGTCACCTATGTACTTTTGTTGATTACATTAATAGAAATACTATTTTCTCATCAAGTTGATATGTTGAAAATATTTGTATTTGTTCCATGGGCGTATTTGTTATGTATGCTAATGGATTATACTAATTTATATGCTAAAATTATATGTCATTTCAACATGATTTCATATCTTGGTTTTTCAGGACAAGTTGCAGGTGCAAAGACTTGGGTTGCATGCTCAACGTTGGTCTTCTTTGGACGTCTGGACGAGGTAGGTTTCTAGCCTTCTCTTGTCAGCATTTCATTTATATAGCATACTTGATATTAGACTTGATTTATAGGTTTCATTCTATCTGTTGTCATTTTCCCCTAGTCATAGAGATATTTTCATCATAACAATACCACTTGCAAGGTACCATATCTATAATAATAGAAGAAACAAAAATATTGCAGAAAATAACAATGAAACAATAAAATATATCAAACCACAACAACAAAATAATACCTTTATTGATAGGAAAACATTTTCACTTTCCTATTTGAGGGGGAAATATCTAACAGAGAAACACTTATTACAATGATTCTCAAGACAAAGTCTTTTCATGCCCTCGACTCCTATTTGTACTAAATCTATCTACCAAAAGAACAATCTAGAGGAAGATCTTTTAGAAGCGAATTATTCTACTAGGTCTTCTTACATTTGACTTATTCTTCCTTATTACTAAGACTTACTGATATCGGCCTTTATTACATGGAAAACATATTATTCTACCTATGTGTGGGGTTAGGGAGGTTAGGTCCCTAATAGGTGTAATACCCTTGTTTCCTCCAGCTTGTAATTAATCATAAAATAGGAATACCATGATAAGGAATGTGGACAGTGTAAATGTATTATTGTTTGAGTTGTCAATAACTGACTGTGGGGGTGAAGCCTTAAAAGTAATGGCCATGATATCACTCGAGGAAATAATGTGAAAACTATAAGAGAGGGTCATTATATCAAATAACCCCAAATTACCTTGATGAGGATAATAAACCTCCTTCGGATCCCAAGGAGAGAAATCAGCTAATGAAGAAAGGACCAGTGGTTGAATTATCAACCACTCCCATGAATGGAAGCATGGCCAAAACTGTAGAATGGCATCCCAAAGTACCACTGGGTATGACAGGCCAAGATGACTAGAGTTCCCATCTGACAGAAGGAACATGATGGGTCGGGAACCATCCTAGAAGAAAGAGATACAAATCGATAAGGAGAATGCTTAGAGATCTCCAGCGATATAATGAACAGAAGGCCGCGAGATTGATTCTAAGGGAGCATTTGATAAACCTCGTCCATGGCCATAACAAAGAAAGAAATCTGTAAAAGTTTGCAAAGAAAGAAACCCGAGCATAAGCCGAAATAGAGAAAGAATCCTTGAGAACTATGAGAGTTCCATGGTGATATCATGGCTTGGCATGGGGGTGGAAAGAGTGCTAGGAATGAATGCCTTTAATCCTATGGTTGGGTGGAAGGAAGAACACCCACAGTTAGCTAGTTGTCTACCACCTGTAATAGATAAGTAATTGCATACCTTGTGTATTTAAGTGGTACTGTGAAGTAAAGTTGGATATCCTATGAATGTTGCAGGAATAGATATGTTTTCTTAATGATTTATACTATACCCTGTTTTGGTGTCTACTTGATTGTATAATTAGGCAAGTAGAAAATTATATGGATGGGATTTGTTTATATTCGTAAATTCTTGCGTCCTATGGGGGCTTAAACTAGAGACACGAACTGTGAGTTCGTCGACATTGGGTGTAGTTTCATGTACACATGTCGACCCTCCTAGTCGTTCTGAGTCCCTTGAAGGATGAAGTCTATTAAAGCTCAGGAGAGATAGTGAACGTATGCACATGCTTGCTGTGAGGAAAACAGATATCGAGAGCCACCTAAGTTCTAGAGTTGAGGAATGAATGTAAGGGGTGCGCAGAAGGATTCTTTCAAGTGTTACGTTCTATAGAAAGAGTGCAAGGCTCCTAAGCCTTTCAGAGCCAACCAAACTCAGGAAGAATAGCGATATTGAAGTATCGAAAGGGAAGGCTCCTTTGTTCGAATGACGAATGAACGAGAAATTATTTGGGGAGAGCCAAGGTCTATTGTGAGCATTGGATATGGGAAGGAGTGAAGGAGTTAACCCCTTGAGTCCTCCGGACTTCACGAGTTCGGTGAACTGTGAGTTCGTCTTAAGGGAAGTAAAAATCCCCGAAGTCCTGAAGTTAATCTGAAACATGGATCCAAGGATCTATCGGGACCCACCTTGACCATCAGATATGTGAGTTCGGAGCTTGCGTGACGGGAGAATCGCGTATCGGTGCGACTAAACCTCCGAAGGCCGAAGTCCCGAAGTTAATCTGGACCATGGATCTCTAGATCCGTCTCGACTGTCCGATCTATGAGATTCAGAGTCTGCGCTTCGGGAGAATCGTGTTTTGGAGTGACCAAAACCCTGAAGGTGAAGCTACAAAGCACATAAGAGACACTCACAAAGTTATCAAACACTCTACAACTAAGTAAGGAGTGCTTGAGCGAAAGTTTCCAGGAGGGCACAAATATCCCTATGAGGAATAAAAGGGACAGAGACCTTTGAGGTCCGAGCAGTTGAAGCTCAGAAGAGATAATGGTAAGAGGGCATAAGAGTTGGGATTATTCCATGTCCCGAAGCTTGGGAGAGATAAAATTTTCAAAAGTGCAGACGAGACCCCAAGTCATAGGGCTCGCAGAAGGAAGTTCAAAGGTGAAACCTTTGAAACGTTTGAATTATTCCAAGTCAGGGAAGAAAGCGAAAGCTCATGAGAAGGAGAAATAGTGGTCATTGGACCAAGCACTGTGAAGAACCTGGACTGTCATATCAGAGTCCAGACAACGAGGAATGAGCATAGAGGAGATCACATATGGACCATCAGATATGAGTGTGAGGACCAACAGTCGTTGGATCCCAAGGAAAGTGTACGAGGTATAACCCTCTAAAGGTGCACATGAGAGTGGAATTATCAATGTCCCGAAGTAATTTGGGACCATCCATTGTCATGGAAGACAAGTGGTGTAAGATCCACAAATTTTGAGGTTTATAGACAAGGAGGAGTACAAACAACTGAAGTAAATCCTGGTCGTTGATCGCTAGGAGACATGTGTCAATAGTTCAGTAACTCCGGAGGAATTACTTCAAGAGTTTCAGATTGAGAGTTGAAACTCCCGAAGCCTGGAGAGTTGGAGAGCCGAAGTAAACATCGATCATTGGATCATCCGAAGTAAACCTCAAGTGTTAGATTGCCAAAGTGGAATCTTAGCCGTCAGATCAACACCTTCAGGAAATCCATTCAAGAGTTTCTCAATTGATATTTGAGATTCACGAAGTCCGAATTTCCAAAAATATGAAGTGAATCTCAATCGTCCGATCATTCGAAGCAGATTTGAACCGTTAGATCATCCGAAGTAAACCTCAAGCGTCTGATCGCCAAGGTGAATCAAAGGTGTTAGATACTGTCTATTCAGGAGAAGGAAAGGTTTGAGAGTTGAGAATTCCAAAGTCTGAACTTCTGGAAATCCTAATTAAATCTCAACCGTACGATCAACTGAAGTGAATCTGAGTCGTCAGATCATCCGAAGTGAATATCAAGCGTCGGATCACCTGAAGTGGATCTGAGCCGTCAGATCCAAGAGAGACATGGCGAAAATATGAAAACTCCGGATAAAGATATGAAGTAATTCATATTCGTCATATCTTAGGGAGACGTGGAGAAAATATGTGGACTCCGGGTAAAGATCTAAGTAATCCTCGATCGTCAGATCAAGAGGACACACGTTAGTGGATTACAATCTTTGAATAAAAGAGATTGGGAAAAAGGGTGAAGTTTGTGATTTGAGATCTCAAAAGTCTATAACTCGAAGGAGACATCGACCATTGATTGAGAAGAGGGTCATAGGACCATTGATCCAGTTGAAAAGGTCAACCACCCAATGTAAAGGTAGGACCGTTGATCCAGTTGAAAGGTCAACCACCCAAAGTAAAGGCAAGGTCATTGATTAGGAGGATAGGTTTCCGCAGATTGTCAACATAGAAGATTGAAGTATGGAAGAGAGCAGGTTTTTGAGAGTTGAAACTCTTGAAACCTGAAATCATGAAAGAGATCTCGTCCATTGATTTTGCAAGAAGTCAAATCTGATCCGTAGGTTTGAGAGGGGTAGATATGAACCACTAGTTTTTGAAGTACTGCCAATATTGGGATATAGGCAGGGATAGGATTTGCACGGATGTTAAAAATTTGAGGGTCGGCCGCAATTCAAATTGTGGATTTGAAAAGAGGACACGTGGAGGCTCGAGGAGAATTGCGGGCCAACAATAAGTTTGATTCAAATTTACTTTGCCCGCATATACAATCACGCGGTCCCATAAGGTAATCACCCAAGGTCACATCAAGGGGTTTATCCAAAAAAAGAGTTAATGCCCAATACTCTGAGATTTCACAACGGAGAGAAAGGGAAGGTCGCGGGTGCCATTAGACCTAGACCCAAAATTCGAAAGGGTCTACGTTTAATTATAGATTGAGACCATCAAGGTCTCAGAGAGTCGTTTGCCTTCTGTTTTTAATAACAGAACAAGAAGTTTCTATGTTTAATTACAGAAGGAGACCATCAAGGTCTCAGATATTTGTTTGGTTTTAGAATCAGAGCTCCTTGACTAGGAGGTCGGACTGGTTCCCTGACTTTCCAAATTAGAAACCATGAATGGAGATTCTGTGCTTTAAGAAAAGTGAATTTTTTTTTATGCCCCATCGTGGGTGTGTTACAAATTGGTATCAGAGCATGGTTACAACACTTGGCCTACTTGGTCTCATGTACAAGTTGTGTAAGGAGGTATTTCTATTTTCATTTACTGCTTGAGGATAAGGACTGCAGATTGAACCTGTGATTTTGGGAATTCTTGTTGAATTTTAGCAGAATAATTTCTTTATCCCTTTGTCAAAGTGATAACTACTCTTACCAGAGTAGGGATATTCTAATTAACATTTATAATAAGACTTGAATGTGGATAGATGAAGTGGCAGGGTTTTGTCAAGAGTAGCTGAAGCCCGAAGGACAGATGACCTAGTGTTTGTAACATTGCTTCTAATCATAGGAAGTTGGAACTTCAAGAACTGATGATGGTGGATTATATAATGGTTAATACCTTTATGGGCTTAAAGAAATCTGATAGGATCAGGTATGATCCTTGGCAGTTATAGTTACTTCTTTACATTAAACTCGGAGTATATAACTCTTCATGACCAGAGAAAGGTGATATGGGTAAAACCCTATGGACATTGAGGCAAAAAGGTTTTCTTGCTAGACGTTGTCGCATAAAGAGGAAAGTGACCCTGGTTGGTTATTGCCTTGAGAGAAGACAACATCAATCCGATATATTATTGTGAGATTAGTCCTATAAGTGACTGAAATCTCAAACTAGATGACACTAATGATGAAATTAAACTATCAAGTGAATGCATGAGGTAAAAAGGTGCAAGAGATGCACTTACTTATACATGAATGTGTATACACGATCATAGGGATGATTGGAAGATCCTTGGGAAAATGATATAGAAGCCTAATATGTCCATGTGTGTGAATGACATGGAAAACGGTGCAAACAATAAGCTAGCACGATGAATACTTACCCGTGTTCAATTATGCTTGAGGCATGGGTTTAATGCATTGTGGAGCTTCCTAATATGAAGACTGATATTAATACCAGTTAGGTATGAATGATATTAAATGTGTAAGTGATGCACATGCATGATGAAAGAATATAGTTATAGATACAATATGGTTGCCTTGATGAGTGAAATATAAAGCAAGAATTTCTCTTGTCCATAATAAATGAATACTATGGATGCATGGATGACTCCATTCCGAAGAGTCATGAAGTTATGTTCCAAATAATAGCTTGAGGGGGAATGTATTCCCGTTCCTCAGGAAATACTAACATAATTAGATAAAAAGGGTAAATGAGCAAAGATGCTCTGTTGTCATAATAAGAGACAAATGATTGTGCCTTTGAGAA
>JASDQU010105486.1:15098-39329 GCA_032191745.1 Picea mariana | reverse complement strand
TTACATTTTTAAAAACATCATGTAATGAATAGAGGACTAATGAATAAATATTGACCATTCTGATAATCGAATGGTAATGTGCAGGATGCACAGGTCCATGATCCATTATGAACAATTTTTTTTCTATTAAAGCATGCTGCTGTATTCCAAAAAGGTCAGGGTGAGGCCTAACCAAGGATGCTCAAGGAAAAGAGAGAGAACATCCCAATAGGGAGTAAATTGCAAAAGCAGATAAAAGACAGTGAGGCCTTAGAAATAACTCAGCTAGGCTGAAAAGTCCAAGTCGATGTAGAAACAATTTAAAGAAGGGGAGAACCCTCTTTTCTTTTTCTTTTCTTGTTGTGTGTTATGTTTTTCTTTGGGATGAGAAAGCTAGTACGCTAATGAAAGTAAATGTTTTGAAACCATAGTGATGAGGATTGTATTACTGCAGAAACAGTTGAGAACTGTCGGTATTGCACTCATGAAAACATTAAGGATAATGTGATGAAGTGCATATAGATATGCTAGGACATGCCTGAAAATGTTTTATTAATTTAAATGCTTGTTTTATTAATTTAAATGCTATGGCACTTGCATTTTTAACTTACATGACGACTAATGTTTTTATGATGTATGTCATGTGTAGAAAGAAATAGATTGGACTGTTGAGAAAGACAGTTGCCAATAATGAACAACCTCAATCAGAGGATGACTATGAGAAGGTTCTTGTTGAAAGATTGTTGAAGGGACTTTAAAATTTCTCATGGAACACTACTGGTGGGGTAAAATCAGAGGGGGTGTTAGCAGCCAAAACTGGTATAAAAATGTTCATTCCTATGTAGCACAAGGTATGAAGGGATTGGGTAAGAATCCCTTCTGAAATGTTTTGCGGTCTTAAATGTTATGTATGAAACGTTGAAAGGAAGATATATGACTTGGGTACCCAAGTAGGGTATGATTTAGGAAGGAGAACCTGAATGATGGAGGTGTGAACCTCTGATAGTAAACACTAATTGTAGCCCTCATAAGAATTCATGAATTGATATGTCATGAATAGATGGACCAATCAAGGAATGATTGGAAACAAAAGTGCTTATAGATAGCACTTTGCATGGAATTGCTTCAAGGAAATACATGTTTGCATAAAGGACAGACAATGGATTTCCCATTGAGGAAGGAGGACCTTCCAACATTTCTACTTACATTGTATAAGTGTTAGAGAAAACCAAATTTGGGTTGCCATGAGTGTTGGCACCCTAGCTATTAATAAAGGAAGACTGCTTAAAGGCATGCATGTGAAACTTTTGAGTCTCATGTGTACTGATTTGGGATTGTGATCATCCTGTATCCAGAAGCATAGTCCTGCTGTAAAAATGAAAGAAAATGAATAAGCCATGTGGTGAATATGTTGTTTAAATTCCAACACACCATCGCCAAGAACCTATCATAAAGTGTGACAAAATTGAAATCAATGAAAGAGTGCATTGGGTATGAATGTGGCCATGAACATTGACACATTCATTAAGGTCAATTGATATCTGAATTACATTTTGAAAATTTTGGTAGGCTGAAATGATGCATAGGTAAGGGATGATGTATCCTTTTTGCTTGGTATCCTTGAATAGATGAAAATGCCTTGGACTGTTAGTATGCTTGATTTTGAAAAGTTGATGTGCATGAAAAATACCAATTTGTTTGGCTGAGGAATGTTGAAATTGCAGGAGGAAATGGGTCTTGGATATGGTAGTATTGTAAGCCCACAAGGAAGACCAATTGCCTACCGAGCCAAACTTCAAGGAATGGTATTTCCTTTTTGAGAAAGTGCATTTGATTTTTAGTATGCATAATTCTGAAATGATTTTTGATGACGTTATAAATGTGCAATAAAATGTATGTGAATGGAAACTAACATTGTTTTTGGCCGATTGAAGTTGAAAGTGAAAGAAGCAAAGGAGTATTGAATATGGCAGCATTGTAATCCATAGGGAAGACCAATTTCCTGTTGATCCAAACCGCTATGGGAAGGAAAGTCCCATAATTATGAATTTGTTTCTTGTGCGAAACAAATATGGAAGTAAAATGTGGAATTTGGATATCTATGGGTCACATATTTACAAGAAAATTTTGAATTTAAAATTTATGATGATGACTCATGAATTTTTATATGCCTATGATACAGGTGAGAAAGAGTATAATTCGATCACATGAAATAGAGACTGACTCGGGAGAAGGAGATTAACCTTCGTCCCTATCTATGATTGAGTCAAGAGAAGGAGAGTAACCTTCGTCCCTAACTTTAGCTGATCTAGAAGGTTGTCAAGCTGTAAAAGCATGAAAAATGGCTAATGCTAATCCATGAGAACCCTGTGGTAAGCCATGATCGTCTATAATATGTTGTGTTGAGGTAATACAAGCTAGAGGGATGCCTCGATAGAGAAATTCTAAGGGACGCCTCGAATATAAGACTCGACAGAGTCTCTGGAATTATTTTTGTGTGAGAAAACCTTGGCAAGGTAAGATGGATCACCCGAGGGACTATATAGCAGAGAAGGAGATGCTTGATCCTAGGCTTGGAGGGTGAGTGACCGCAAGGAAGAGGAGACCTTAATAGTTCTTGGAAAATATTGATTGGGATCATGCACATGATGGGTAGTTATTCCTATACGATATAACCTTGGCAAGGCAAGACAGATCACCTGAGGAATTGTATAGTAGAGAAGGCGATGCCTGAGCCTGGGCCTGGAGGGTGAGTGACTGCAAGGAAGATGAAACCATGATAGTTCTTGTAAACTATTGAATTGGGATCATGCACCCAATGGGTATGTTAAGGAAAAACAATGAGGCTAGATAACAAAACAACCATGTGGATACAAATCGACAAACTCTGCAGATAATTATTGTGCTAAGATTATGAAATTCTTCCTAAAAACAATTTTTATGCAATGTTTTCATATAAGACTATGATTAATGTGTGTGTTGTCCAAGAATTATTGAAAGCAGGTGACCAAGATTAAAGGTCTGAAAAAGGACTTGACCGAGGAAGAAGAATCAATATTTTTGAAACAACTAAATGAGAAAGGCATGACAGGTGTTTTGAGAAAGAACACCGAGGATGATGTTCCTTTAAGGGGGAGGGAATTATAACACCCTTGTTTCCCCCAACTTGTAATTAGTCATAAAATACGATTACCATGCTAAGGCATGTGGACAGTGTAAATGTGTTATGGCTGTGGGGGTGAAGCCTTGGAAGTACTGGCCATGATATCACTAGAGGAAAGAATGTGAAAACTATAAGAGAGGGTCATTATATAAAATAACCCCAAATTCTCTTGATGAGGACAATAAACCTCCTTCAGATCCCAAGGAGAGAAATCAGTCAATAAAGAAAGGACCAGTGGTTGAATTATCAACCACTCCCATGAATGGAAGCATGGCCAAAACTGAAGAATGTCATCTCGAAGTACCACTGGGTATGATAGACCAAGCTGAACGGAGTTCCCTTCTGAGAGAAGGAACAGGATGGGTCGGGAACCATCTTGGAAGAAAGAGATACAAATCGATAAGGAGAATGCGCAGAGCTCTCCAAAAATATAATAAACAGAAGTCCATGAGCTTGATGCCAAGGGAGCATCTGATAAACCTCACCCAGGGCCATAACAGAGAAATAAATCTCTGAACGTTTGTAGAGAACAGAACCTGAGTAGAAGCTGAAATAGAGAAATAATCCTTGAGAACTGTGAGAGTTCTCTGGTGATATCAGGATTGGCACGGGGGTGGCCAAAGTGCTAAGAATGAATTCCTTTGAGCCTATGGTCAGGTGGAAGGACGATCACCCATATCCAGTTAGTTGTCTACCACAAGTCTGTAATAAATAAGTAATTGCATATCTTGTGTATTTAAGTGGTACTGTGAATTAAAGTTGGATATCCTATGAATGTTGCAGGAATAGATATGTTTGCTTAATGATTTATACTGTACCACATTTTGGTGTCTAGTTGATTGTATAATTAGGAAAGTAGGAAATTATATGGATGGGATCTATTTATATTCTTAAATGCTTGCATCCTGTGGGGGCTTAAGCTAGATCCACGAACTGTGAGTTTATCGACCTTGGGCGTAGTTTCATGTACGCATGTCGACCCTCCTAGTCGTTCTGAGTCCCTTGGAGGAAGGAGTCTGTTAAAGCTTAGGAGAGATAGTGAACTTATACACAGGATCGCTGCGAGGCAAACAAAGACCAAGAGCCACTTAAGTTCTAGAGTTGAGGAATGAACGTAAAGGGTGGGCAGAAGGATTCTTCCAAGTGTTACATTCTAGAGAAAGAGCGCAAGGCTCCTAATCCTTTCAGATCCAACCAAGCTTAGGAAGAATAGCAAGATTGAAGTATCAAAAGGGAAGGCTCCTTTGTTTGGATGATGAACGAATGAGAAATTATTCGGGGAGAGCTAAGGTCCATTGTGACCATTGAATATGGGAAGGAGTGCGGGAGTTAACCCCTTGAGTCCTTCAGACTTCGCAAGTTCGACAAACTGTGAGTTCATATTAAGGGAAGTAAAAATCCCTGAAGTCTCGAAGTTAATCTGGACCGTGGATCCAAGGATCTATCGGGACCCACCTTGACCGTCGGATCTGTGATTTCGGAGCTCGCACGATGGGAGAATCACATATTGGTGTGATTAAACCTCTGAAGGCCGAAGTCCTAAAGTTAATATGGACTATGGGTCTCTGGATCCATCGAGATCCATCTTGACCGTCCGATCTATGAGATTCAGAGTCCATGCTTCAGGAGAATCACATGTTGGAGTGACCAAAACCCCGAAGGTGAAGTTACAGAGCACTTAGGAGACACTCACAAAGTTATCGAACACTCTATATCTTAGTAAGGAGTTCTTAAGTGAAAGTTGCCAGGAGGGAACATATATCCCTTTGACGAATAGAAGGGACAGAGACCTTTGAGGTCCGAGCAATTGAAGCTCAGAAGAGATAGTGATAAGAGGGCACAAGAGTCGGGATTATTCCAAGACCTGAAGCTCAGGAGAGATAATGTTTTCATAAGTGTAGAAGAGACCCCAAGTCATAGGGCTCACAGAAGGATGTTCAAAGGTGAAACCTTTGAAACGTTTGAATTCTTCCAAGTCAGGGAAGAAAGAAAAATCTCAGAAGGTGGAGAAACAATGGCTGTTGGATCGAGCATTGTGAAGAGCGTATACTGTCAGATCAAAGTCCAGACAATGAGGAATGAGCATAGAGGAGATCATAATTGGACCGTCAAATATGATTGCGGGGACCAACAGTTGTTGGATCCCAAGGAAAGTGCACGAGGTCTAACCCTCTGAAGGTGCACATGAGAGTGGACTTATCAACGTCCCAACGTCCCGAAATAATTTGGGACCATCCATCGTCATGGAGGAAAAGTGATGTAAGATCCACAACTTCGGAGGTTTGTGGAGAAGAAGGAGGACAAACAATGCAAAGTAAATCCTGGCCGTTGATTGTCAGGAGACACGTGTCAGGAGTTTAGTAACTCTGGAGGAATTACTTCGAGAGTTTCAGATTGAGAGTTGAAACTCCCAAATCCCAGAGAGCCAGAGAGCCGAAGTAAATGTTGACCGTCGAATCATCCGAAGTAAACCTCAAGCGTCAGATTGCCAAAGTGGAATATGAGCCATTAGATCATCAGCTTCGGGAAATCCATTCGAGCGTTTCTCATTTGAGATTTGATATTCGCAAAGTTTGAAGTTCCAGAAATCTGAAGTGAATCTCAATCGTCTGATGATCCGAAGCAGATATGAACAGTTAGATAATCCAAAGTAAACCTCAAGCGTCGGATTGCCAAGGTGAATCTGAGCCATTAGATACTGTCTATTGAGGAGAAGGCAAGGTTTGAGAGTTGATTATTCCAAAGTATGAACTTCCAGAAATCCGAAGTAAATATCAACCGTACGATCAACCGAAGTGAAGCTGAGTTGTCAGATCGTCTGAAGTGAATATCAAGCGTTGGATCACTCGAAGTGGATATGAGCTTTCAGATCCAAGAGAGACGTGGCGAAAATCTGAGAACTCCGGATAAAGATCCGAAGTAATTCATAGTCATCAGATCTAAGGGAGACATGGAGCAAATTTGTGAACTACGAGTAAAGACCGAAAGTAATCCTCGATTGTCAAATCAAGAGGACACACATCAGTTGATTATCTCCTCCGGATAAAATCCATTGGGAAAGAGGGTGGAGTTTGAGATTTGAGATCTCAGAAGTTTGAAACCTGAAGGAGATCTCGACCATTGATCGAGAAGAGGGCCACAAGACCATTGATCTAGTTGAAAAGGTCAACCACCCAAAGTAAAGGCAAGACCGTTGATCCATTTGAAAGGTTAACCACCTGAAGTAAAGGAAAGTCCATTGATTAGGACGACAGGTGTTTGTAGATCGTCAACTCGAAATATTGAAGTATGGAAGAGAGCAGGGTTTTGAGAGTTGAAACTCCTGAAACCTGAAATCACGAAGGAGATCACGTCCGTTGATTTTGCAAGAAGTCGGATCTCATTCGTAGGTCTGAGAGGGGTAGATTTGAACCATCGATTTTCAATGTACTGTCAAGATCGAGAGATCGACAGTCCCATAGAATTGCGGGGATAGGAGTGGTACGGACGTTAAAAAGTTGAGGGCGGGCCACAATTCAAGCCATGGATTTGAAAAGAGGACATGTGGAGGCTCGAGGAGAATTGCAGGCCGAAAAGCATTTTGATTCAAACCACCTTTGGTCACATCCGCAATCACGTAGTCCCGTAAGGTCATCGCCCAAGGTCACATCAAGAGGGGGCTTATCTAGAAAAGGAGCTAATGCCCAGTACTCTGAGATTTCATAGGGGAGCGAAAGGGAAGGTCGTGGGTTCCATTAGACATGCACCTAGAAGTCAAAAGGGTCTGTGTTTAATTATGGAGCGAGACCATCAGGGTCTCAGAGAGTCGTTTGTCTTCTGTGTTTAATTACAGAACAAGAAGGTTCTGGGTTTAATTATAGAACGAGACCATCAAGGTCTCAGAGAGTTGTTTGGTTTCAGAATCGAAGATCCTTGACTAGGAGGTCGGACTGGTTCCCCAACTTTCCAAATTAGAAACCATGAATGGAGATTATGTCCTTTAAAAAAAGCGATATTTTTTTTATGCCTCATCGTGGGTGTGTTACAATAGGATAAATCCATAATTCGAGTCTATAGATATGTAGGCCTTTCTTTCAAATGTTGTCAATGTTTTAGGCTGAAGAAATTCTTGTATATGCTCACTACTCCAATTCTGTAGGAAGCCTCTTTTTTGATGATTGCAAACATTTTTATTTCAACATTCTTAGTGCCTTGCAACTTATAAAAACTTGATGCCATTTTCTCTGCAAGGGAAAAATCACATAGATCTCTGTTGCAAAGTTTAGGTCAGAGGATAGATGTGCACGAGAGCACGTAAAGCATAAGAACATAAAAAATAAACAAATATTTCAACTTCAGATGATAAAGCAAATTGGAGTTAACTTTAACTTTAACTTATGGCAAGCCAAGTGCTTTATAATTAGTATGATAGATTTCTTTATAGTTAGTAAAGAAATATTGTCACTTAATATTATAATATATATAGATGACAATATCTAAAATATTAATTCATTATGAATCCATTTTAAAATTAGATTATAAAAATCATATTTTTTAAGGTGTAATTTTATTATTTATTATTATGACATGATAATAAAACTTAAGAAATTTGATCTCTTAGCATTTTTATAAACATAAGTTTAAGAGGAATCTAAGATTACTTCAATATGTAATAAATGGTGGAAAGATTTATATTATTGATAAATTTTTATTATATATTATTTAATTCATCAAAATCAATTTCATATGGATTGACATTTTCTAATTTTAGATGTATATGGCTTAAACTACCCATATTTTACAAGATTGTAAAGTATTTTGTATTTACTAAATTACAAAGATAATGTAAAATATAACCTAAAATTTAAATAAGATTGAAAATTCAAATAATAAGAAATTAAAATTTACATTGTAATGCAATTAAAATTTATTTAATATATTCTCCCCAAAAAAATACATGTTAATAAATTAATTCTTCTATTACAATAGAATTGGGGTGAATACATATTGGTTATACTTTTAATTTTTTTTTTAAATGAAAAATGTTATTTAAAAAATTGTTTAATTTTTTATGATTATAATTGTATATGCTTGCATCACTCAGATCAGAAGCCATATGGCTAGGTCGGCCAAGTTGAATCGACACATGGTGAAACGATGGAATAGGAGATCCACATGCTGTCTCTCTCGTCTACAGCAATGCCTTCCGTCACTTTTGCTATCCAAATGGGAGGGAGAGGAAATTTCAGAGCATGATGATCGACAATCAATGGAGATTGAGGGCAGGTATATGCATGTATATATTGCCATTTTATGAATACTTTTTTTTTTTAGAAAATTTAATGACTGTCATAGCTATATGCATGTATATATTGCCATTTTATGAATAATTTGTTTTCGTTCTTTTAATTTATTTATAATTTTAATTACATGATTTTGATTTATTAAAAATTTTTATTATTTGAATTTTTAAAATATTAACATTTTAAAAAATAAAATATTTAAATTTTTTTATAAAATATATATTTGTTAAAGATTTTTTTTTAAATATTGAAATCCATATATAAAATTGATATATATGTAAAGGATAAAGAGTAATATTACATAGCTATTTAAAAAATAAATTGAGATGGTTTTAGATTTCTTAATATTACATAGCTATTTAAAAAATAAATTGAGATGGTTTTAGATTTTTTAAAATTAATAAATTCAAGGAACTCCGAAATTATTATGTTGTGTGGGTGAAGTATCTCAAAATAGTAGTGCAACATGCACTCTTTTATTTTACCCTTCAGTGATAAAAAAAATTTATAGGAGAGTTTATTTATTTATCATAAATGTCTTATGTCATAATAAACATAAAGAAAAGAGAAACAATAATATTCTTGAAAAAATTCTATATTTGTAATTTAAACAAGTCTATTTATGTCTATAATTTCATCAATAGGAAAATCGCAGGATTCGTAAAAAACTCTTCTAATTATTAATCCATTTCATAATATCACTATCATGTTCTCAACCAAAGAGATATTGAGAAACTAATAAAATGTCGAATTTGATATGATTTATGTATTCCATATCATTAATTTGCTCTAAACCTAAATCGAAAACAAACACATAAGATGAAAAATGACACATAACACAATAGGTGTTATCAACCACAATGAAAGGGTTCCTTAATTCTTGGCCCATAGGTTTTATAGGGAAAACATTAAATTATTCAATGACATACATGAGAAATAATCTAGGGAATGACATCCCCAGAGTCAAAAGGAAAAATAAATTTACGTTATCCAACCCTGATAAGTTTGTTTATAGTCATGTATGGATATGAACAAATCTATTCATTGATGGGTGACTCACTCACCTAGTTGCTCACAATCATCCTTATCACTAGTGTGACCTGTTAAAATGCTTAAGAAAATTTTATGTGTTTGTTTTCTTGGTAATCTTCTTCAAGGTGGATTGATTCATTTGTGCTAAAATTATCCCTACTAGAATTTATAAAGAGTCTCTCTCTTAGGTGATAAACTCCCTTGAGTTGAAGAGTCTTAAGGTTCTTAGGGCCTTGTTAATATGAATCATATTTTAATGTAGAAGAGAAGTAATATTAATATTTTATTTAGCAAAGGGGGAAAATTAATACTATGAAATTATGAAATGGCTAGGGTTTCATGCAAACAATAGACTCCTTCCTTGTACACTGTAGACCCTCTCTGTATGTGCCTGGCACGCATAGCTCTGTCGCACCCACTGACACAACAGAGTGAGGGTAGACGGGCGGGGGGGGTGAAAACCCCCTCTTACCGCAACGTAGCAACGAATGATCCAAAAAACTCACGTGCTCTTTGGTTGTCCTTTGAACCTCCACCGCACTTAAGGGAACAATACCTGTAAGAAGAGACAGATGGAAGCAAAGGAGAAAGCATGGATGCAGAATCATCGCATCCAAAAGAAGCTCGGGTCTGGATACCTAGAAAGTGCATCCCTCAAGTTCCATTAGCGCCCAAATATGTCATAAAATCAACCAGAATAGGGGAGCACACACAGTTCATCAGAGAACTTGCTCTAATATACAAATTATTGGGTCTTTGGACCTCAGAAAAGGACCTTTCATGATGGATCAATACCTGGTTGAATCCCGAAAGAGATTACGATCTCGAGCTAAGCTCCAAAGGGTTCTTCACAGCCATTTTCTACAACTTGGAAGACAAGGACTGCATCTTCAAAGGAGGACCATACTTCTACAACTCAATAGGTCTCTACCTATGCTTCTGGATGGACCACTTTTTCCCCGAAAAGGAATATTTCACCTATGCCCCGGTATGGATTCATCTCTACTCCCTATCTCAAGAGTTCTGGTTGGAAGAAATTTTAATGGGCATTGTCAATACTTTGGGCAAACATGCTAAGTCCTTAGAAGCTAAAGAAAATATACCTCCTATGCAAGAATATGTGTTTATATGAACATCTCCAAAGCTCTATCAGGTTCAGTAACCCTGGAATACTAGGACGAGGAATGGGTTCAAACCATAGACTACAAACACATTGCCTTTCATTGCCGAAAATTCCATGAACATGGGAATCTCTTCAAAGATTGCCCCCCTAAACGTTCCTACCAAGCCGCAAGCTGAAGAAAAACCAAAGGAGGGGTTCACACAGGTTCAAAACTGCAGAAGAAAAATAAATAAAAAACCCATCAACAACAATGGAAGAAAAAACCCCAATACAAACTCCTTCGAAGCCCTTAACCAACTTCTAGAGGCCGAAGAGGTGGAAAACGCACACCAAACAATGAAAAGAGGAAACAATAACAATAAGGAAAAGCAACAGCCACCGACGCACCCAGTTCAAGGAAGCCACACAGACTCCCAGGCTTCTCCAAATCTAGGGAAAGGCCTAGAGAGGGAAGAAGATACAATCATGTAAATGGACGAGCAAGACCTAGCCAATATTGACCTAGACAAACTAGAAGAAGCACTTAACAAGAAAGACCTTAAAACTATACCAGAAGATTAACTCAAGAAAGTCCATAAGGTTTTCCCCGACTCATCAGTATGGGCTACCTCTAGACTCGACATTAGCGTGGATCCAAACCCAGATCCTCGGAAGAACCCTAAGGAAAACAAAAGGCACGAGATAAAATCAACGCACTTACTAATAAAAGAGGCAGGGAACTACATGATCAACTCAGGGAAGATACGAAGGCTCTTAGAGAGCTCCTTCTCCCACCCACAAAATTTTTAATAATGAAGATAATCACCTGGAACATCATAGACCTAAATGGGAGATCCAAATAGAGGATTCTCCGGAACTGTGTAAAAGCTGAAGAACCTCATATTTGTATGCTACAAGAAACAAAATGCGCAGGGAAAATAACAGAAGACATTCTCAAAAAATGCTGGAGAAATTGCAACTTCTATCACCTGGATTCAAAAGGTGTTGCAGGGGGATTAGCTATACTCTGGAACCCTGCCACAATAATCTTAGACCAAGGCCTCTCCACACCAAGCACTCTTATAGCTCACTACTAAGCTATTGGCTCAGCTAAAGACAAGTTGATTACAAATGCATATGGCCCGCAAAATTACCAAGACAAGGACCTCTTCCTCAAAATCTTGACATACCTAGAATCTCTAGCAGAGCACAAGTGATGGATAGTAGGTGGAGAATTCAACATGATCCTCACACTAGAGGAAAAAAGATGAGGGAAAAAATTCCTGGAATAAGACAACATAAAATTCCAGGAGCTAATAGAACAACTCAACCTGGTCAACATAGAAAATGGAAATGGCACCTACACATGGACCAACAAACGATCGAGACACCAACAAATAGCCTACAGGATAGACCACTTCTTAATCTTATAAGCCCTTATTCTAGAAGGAACAATGGTAGAGTCCAACACTCTTACGAAGGCGGGTTAGGACCACTAGCCTGTACAACTTTGGATAGATACAATATCCACTCCCAAGCTCAAACCCTTCGGATTTGAGAAATTCTGGCTCACCCACATGGACTTCCAGGAGCTAGCCTGAAACTGGTGGACCAATGCAGAGATCCAGAAGGGGACCAAAATTTTTTGCTTCCAGCAAAAGCTAAAACACTTTAAACAACAGGTTGTCAAATGGAACAAAGAAGTCTTTGGGAACATCTTTCTAGAAATGAAATTGTTGGAACAAAAACTAGAGGACCTTTAGGAGAAAATTATACAAACATGCCACACAGTCACATAACAACAAGAGGAGAACACCATCAAGAGGAAACTGGAATAAAGCTACAAGCAGGAAGAAATAATTTGGAGACATAAATCTCGGGTTCAATGGCTCAAAGAGGTTGATAAAAACTCCAAATTATTCCACCGCTCCATGATCCACAGACGCTTCATAAACCGCATTACGAAGCTAGAATATAAGTAGGGAAACACCTTGCTAACTCATCAAGAAATAATGCATGAGCTAACAGACTTCTACAAGGATATTTTGTTAGAACCCCTCGTGGACCGCACCTTAGCAATAGAGTGGGTGACCCAAAATATCCCAACTCTTATCACCCTGGATCAGAATGCGGCTCTCATGAAACCCATAACACAAGAAGAGGTGGACCAATTCATCCAGGATCTCCCCAAAGGTAGAGCACTAGGCCCAAATGGTTTCACTACAAAATTATTCCACTTTTGTTATCCAATGCTCAGGTAAGAGGTGTGGCATTTGGTGGAGGAATCGCGTATCTCATGCAAATTTCTCCTAGCACTAGATGCCACTTTTCTCAGCCTAATCCCCAAATAAGAGAGGGTTACAAATCCGAATAAATTGTAGCCAATAGCATTATGAAATGTGATTTATAAAATAATCTCCAAGTTCATAGCCCTGCGATTCAAGCCCATACTCCCCTTCATCATATCCAAGGAGAAATCAGGGTACATCGAAGGAAGGAAAACCATGGATAGTGTCATATTAGTCCATGAAATCATTCACTCACTCAAAAGCACCCGTACTCTAGGTATGCTACTAAAACTATACCTGTCAAAATATTTTGACAAATTAAGTTGGTAGTACATGAAATCCCTCTTAATAGCTTTCAGCTTCAACAATGAGTGGATATATTGGACAATGAACCTCATATCCTCAAATTTCTTCTCAATCCTTGTTAATGGAGTCCCCTCCCAACCCTTCTCCCCCTAGAGAGGTATAAGACAAGGTGACCCTCTCCCCCCCTTCCTTTTTTTCATAATGGCTGAAGGCATGAGTCACTATATCAAGTCCTCAATTCAAAATGGATCGCTTCAAGGACTCCCTCTACACGAGTTACAACTGACATCCTCCCACAACCAATTTTTTGATGACACACTGCTTCTGAACACCCGCACAATGCAAAAAGCTAACAAACTGAGATCCATTATCAATGGTTTCAATGAAGCGTCCATAACCACCTTTAATATGGTTGAATCACAACTCTTCTTTTTTAATACACCAGAAGCCATCCAACAACACATATCACAACTAATGAACATACCCATCTTCTCTTTGTCCTCACAATACCTGGGACTCGCTATCTCCGATTTGGTAGCCAGAAACATTTCTTGGGACTCTCTTATCCTTTCTATCTCCAATCGACTTAGTAATTGGACTTCTCGATCCCTCAATATCCTAGCCAGAATCATTCTCTTAAAGTCAGTTCTTCAGGCCATTCCTGCCTACCTCTTTTCATCCCTAGCCGCCCCTTAATCCGTCATAAAAAAAATAAGGAATTTGCAAAGGATTTTTCTATGGCATGGCCACAACCTGGATAAAAAATAGGCTTTAGTTCGCTGGGAAAAAGTTTGTAATCCCAAATTGCTAGGAGGTCTGGGTCTTAGGGACCCTCGAAAATTAAACAACACCATCGCAACAAAGATATGGTGAAGATGGCTCAAAACTCCGACTGGGAAAAAATCTGAAAACACAAATATGCCCCGAATACGCATCAAGCTCAACTCATTAGGCTGCAAGAAAAAACTCAGGGCTCCAACATTTGGAACATGGCTTGGAAAAATCGTCCATTAATACATGAACATGATTTTTGGAAAATTTGTAATGGACAGAATGCACTATTCTAGACGGACTCCTGGCATCAACTACCACCCCTTCAAACTGAAGAAAACCTACTATCTTACGAAAATCACATCCAAGATCTATCCTCTCTTAAGGTGACAAAACTATGGTCAAATACCCCCAGCAACTGTCCTTGGTGGAGCTGGAAATCAAACCACCAGGAACTCCAAGTGGCAATTGATTGTTAGTTGCAGCACTGGAAGAAAATGACAAAACAAAGGCGAATTCATGTAATCACAGACCCAAACATTTTCATATGGGGTCATACTCCGCATGGAAACTTCACAGGGCTATACTGTACAATAAAAATTCCAAAATATTCAAAAATATCACATTTGGGAAACAATATGGAAATTGAGATTTTGGCCAAAAATCTCCACTTTTCTCTAGCTTCTAATTCAAAAAAAGATCTTAGGTTGGGACAACCTAAAAAAATGGTGATTCATAGGCCCCTCAATGTGCCACCTCTGTTACCAACAAGAAGAAACCATGGAGCACCTCCTAAACAACTTTCCAATTAGTGAGGAAATATGGAATCAGACCACCCAGCTCATGAGAAGAACCAAATGAGCAAACAACAACATCGTCAACACAATTAGGGATTGGGGACCCAGATCCTACAAAATTCCTATCTTGAATAGTACTTGGCAACTCCTACCAGGCTTCATAGTATGGCAACTATGGAAAGAGAGGAACATAAGTATCTTTCATTCCTAGACCTCCCCACACACCCACCTCTGGACCACTATCCTCTCGCATCTTCAAGAAACTTTCCAGCTACACACGTGGACCCAGGAAGATTTCCCCACTGATTTAGGTGAATTCTATGTCCTAAATGCTTGGGGATTCTCTCTGTCAATCTCCACCCTCCCCTTGTAGTCCCCCCTAAAAGAAAAGGCCTTCAGTCACTCTACTTGGCTTTCCTCCCTGTGTGGATTTCAAAAAGTCAATTTTGATGGAACCTCCAAAGGAGATCCAGGAATTTCAGGATATGGAGCAGTCATAAGGAATAACATAGGACAAATTCAATACCTCATCACAGAAAATCTGGGATTCGACACCAACAATTCAGCGGAAATCTGGGGTCTCATTAAAGGTGTACAAATGTCTCTTGACCACATCTTCAATTGCCTAATCATTGAAGGAGACTCCAAAGTCATCATCGACCTGGATACCAAAAACATAAATGAAAAATATCTAGAAAAAATAACCCCCAGTTGGCGTCTCCTGGGCCCCCTAAACAGTCTCAAGGAACTTCTCAGGCCCTCTCTAAATCTCACCACCTCTCACATAAGGCGAAGCGAAAATAAAGTGAAGTGAAAATAAAGTGGTAGATAGACTTGCTAATGCAGGGGTTGAATCCACACATTAGGTCATTTTAATTGATACAAGGCAGTCCCCAAGCTCGTGTCTCTAGATCCAATGCATGGAGCTATCCCAATAGTATTGCCCTCCCCGAATGGGGTGCCACCTTGCCAACATCACCGGACACATGGAACCAAGAGGCCAATGGAGTTATTAACCCTGGCCTCCAGCCGACAACCATTAATGACGCAACGCCCCCACCTCGATGGGGTTTGTTGACCTCCTGGTCTAGGATCTTTGATTTCCTCGAGCTAGATTAGCTCTTCAATTCCCTGTTGGAATATTCATAACCTATCCATAAGTACTATATGTGAAACTCTGCCCATGCGAACAAGAACCAGGCACAATCATCCTCCATGTGACCACTGGCTATGACCATGCACCTAACCAAAAGGCACTTCACACTTCACGACCTCAGGTATTCTATTGCAAGTCCCCCCTGTTATCACCATAACAATTTTTAGATAGGATCCGAGTCTCAAAAATTTAGTGAAAAGCCACATCGCTATGGAAGTGTGATAGATTGGAATACAAGGGACTTATATGGAGGCATGTGGAAAAATTTAGCCGAGGCACGAAACGTAGGACTTGACAGACCATCAATCTTGAAGCAGCCCAGATCAATTGCTAAGGCACATATCGGGAAATGAAGCAGCGTGAAAGATAATCATTTGAAGGCGAGCCAGGAAAAACTATGGTGGTTTCATTCATGGACGCATGGCACCCTCATAGGCACATCGGTGTGAAAAGAGGTCTACCCAAAACCATTTTTTTTAAACCCCCGATATCAAAAGTTGATGAGACTCGGTGGACCGTAGATCACATGCTAATTTGCATTAATTTTTCCCAATGCATATTGTCCTTGTGTTATTTTTCCACTCAGATTTTCAAACTTTTTCACTAGCTCCGTCAAGCTCCCATCACCTAAATCCTTCACCCAATGGGTCATCCAAAACAGTCATGTACTCCACAAGTCAAAAGTTGGCAAATATCCCAAGCTTATACCTAGCCTAAATTCTTATCTAAATCCCTTAGTTCCATCACTTCATTCATGTTTACCCTTATTTTCATATTCCCGTTGAAAATAAAAAATAAGACTTTTATTAAGCACCCTTATCCTATCCACAAAGTCATGTGTTAAGGCTCATACACCCAAAGTCCTTCAAAAATAGAAAAAGGGGGTTTTTATTATTAATATAAATATTTTTATATTTATATTAATATTTAATCCAATATTTAATTTACGGAATCAAGTCAAATCATGGGCATGAATATCAATTTATAATGTGGAAAATTCAAAGGTTGGATGGAGGGCTCACGTACATGTTGGGGATTGAAGTAGCGAGAAGGTTAATTTTGTGAAGGTGGACCGAGGAATACTACCATGGTTTCTTTGGTGGACACTGGTTTTACGTGGAGCACATTGGAGATAAAAGAAGTTGATTTAAACCACTTTATCCCAATCCCGATATAATAAATGAAAGCATTTATCATATGTTTTATGTGCGACATTTTTCCAGGAGTGAATTTCAATAATGATTATGGGATTTCCAATAAAAGAAATTCTTCCTCGCCGTGAAATTGTTTTACAGAGGTAAAATTCACATTTTACAAATCAAAGAGATTAATTTTCCATGAAAAAGATTTAAATGGGAAGATGCATGTGAATGAAGACTTGGATAATTCTTTATCCAAAGGTTTTAAGAAGTAAAAGAAGAAGATAAAAGGTATTTTACAAAAGACGGTAAACTGGAAAAAACACACAGTAAATGTTTTTCCACAGTGAAACGGTAAATTGGAAAAACATTACATAGTATATGTTTTTCACAGGGATATGGTAAAAGTATAAGTTTTTACAATGAAATGGTGAATTGGGCAAACAAGACATGGTCTTAAAAACCACGGGCATGAATTAAATTATGAAAATTTAATTCTAGGATAGAAAAATATTTAGGAATTATTTTTATTTCAAATATATTATTCCCAAATGTTTAATAAGAGTATGGATAAATGCAATTATATTTGAAATATTATGAGTGACACTTCAAAGAGAACGTGGCAGAAAAAGGAGCTCGGGCGTCAGAGGAATCTACAGGGATCATGAAACGTTTTTTTTAGAAACTGTCAGTTGCAATCATTGTAGAAGCTGAAATGTTTCATTTCAGTTATTGTAACTGGTTGCACATTGAAGGGACTCGAATTGTATAAGTGTTGGAGGTTCTAAGTGTATTAGAAGTGGGCAGAAGTGCAAGGGAACAATTCTGGTGGTTCTGGACTCTATTGTAATTTTTCTTGGACTGAATTGAATACATATGGAGAAGCATTTTGAACTGTTTATGAAAAGATTCTAATGGCTATGATATGAGTTTTGTCCTCCTTCATTGTTTGTATTTTCTTTGTTCTTTAATCCCATTTTCATTTTCTTCTATTTAAATTGGAGAGTTAAAGGCCCAGAATTCATCTTATGATGCTCTTGGCGTAAGCAATTTAAACTGTGTATGTTTCTTCTTAGCTAATTTAGAATTCATTCTTGTAATTCTCTGATGCAGTTATTTGTTTCCTCTTTCTTCTTACCACTCTGATTTATTTTAAGTTATAACTAAGATTCATTTCCTCATTTAGCCTTTATCCTCTAGAGAGTTCTATCCGCTGATCATTGTTTTCATTCAATTTAAGAATTTTGACTCCATAGCCTTGTGTGTTCCTCCCCTTCCTTGCTAGCAACTTTATAAAAATTCCTAAAACAAACCAAATCTAGCCACCTAATTTCCAAAGAATATCAAGTAACAAGATAGAGCCCTCTCTGATTTGGGCAGGCTAGTGCCTCACCTCAAAAGTGGGTTGAAACAATTACCTCTGTTGTTTGTCTATTCATCCAGATAAAATTTACATAGTGCTAACATTCTGCCGGCGTTGTCGGGGATGAAATTGAAAATTTTTCCCTGGGAAGAACGACATGGTTGAGTTCTAAGGTCTGAGAGCAGCATACACTTAGGCACATATTGGCTATAGTCCTTCTCTGGCGACTCCACACATCAAAAAATTTGTTTGAAGGTGATTCCATTGGTAGAAGAATCCATAAATTTGAACTTTCACTAGCGACTCCACTCTCAATGTAGAATCTAGCCTCCAAAACATCATTGGTGATTCCACTGTCCGAAGATGAGTTCAATATCTGAAAGGTATGCTCCCATGAATCAATCTCATATTCTTGTCTTTCCACATCGTATTCCTCACATAAATTGGCAAAAATATTTACCTAAATTCGAAGATGGGAAAGGAAATGATGTTGCTTTGCACTTGATTAGATTTCACATGCACATATGTAAGATGGGGGTTGAATTTCATGAGGATTGTTTGATGAAAATGTTTATGGCTACTTTAGAGGGGAGAGCAAGATTATGGTATGAAGCTTTAAAACCAGGAAGCTTATACTCTCTTAAATATTTCCAAAGAACATTCTTTAATCATTATGGAGAATCTAATCCTCCATCCTTGGTGTTTGAAGATTGTTGTAAATTTTGTGAACATTTCATTAAGTACCTTAAAAATATTTTTGGTGATGAAGAGTGTATGAATGATGAAATCATAGAAGCCCTTTATGAATATTCATCCCAACAACAAATAGTATCCCCTCCTTTGGTTGAAGGTGAAGCTGATTAAGAAATTGTTGTTAAAAGTTATTTTCCTTCCCCTAAACTTGATGAAGATATTCAACAAGATTTTCAACAAGACAAAGTGTTTCAAGGTTATCTTTCTCCCCTTATGAATGATATGGTTGTTCAAATTCTAAGTGGCCTAGACATGGATGAGGATTCTGAAACTATATCTATGGAAACTTCCAACAATGAACAAACAAATGACATAGATTTTTAGGAAAGAAACAAAACAGTGTATGCCACTTTTCAATTAGAAATACAGAAACATAATGAAGAGGCAGTGGTTTTGTTTGATTCATTTGAAAATCATGGTTTTGAAAATACATCCTTGGGAACTCTAGATTGTGAAACAATGCATGTTGTTATCTTTTCACATTTGCAAGAATATTATGAGCATGAGCTTATTTCTATTAATTCATTTGAAAGTCAGAATGATAGTCCTCAAGCAAATTCCCGGAAGTTTGATGAAACTAAATCAAAATTGTTTGATGAACAAGAGGATAGCCTTGATGCACATAATATGGTTGTCACATTTGAAAATTTTCAAGAATGTATGAATATTTTTGTTGATATGCATGGAAGAGTAAATGAACCTATTGCTTCCATTTCATTTGAAAATGTTCTAAGAACTAAAGAAATAGAGCAAGAACAACAAACACTTATGAAGGAACCTTGCCTTTCTGTTTTTGCTCATCATGAAGAAATGAATTCTCATGGTTTTCAAGATCCTGTGGCCATCTTATTACAGTCATCAGTGAAGGAAGAATTTTTTTCATTCATAAACTCGAATTTTGGACTCAATTTTTTCTTTCAACTGCCATCTTTTACATTTGTCTGCCAGCTTAAGAAAAATGTGAGAAAAGGAGAATCAGGAAGCCAATTGCTTGATTGGTTGCATTGGCACTTTAGCATCACTTGATTGAGTATTTATTTCAACATTTTTAGGGTAGGTAGGAGTGTGCGAATAATCTTGTTGTTCAATCATTTTTCAGTTTAGATTTCCAGTATTGTGTATAGTTAAATTTTAGCGGTGTATTCAGTGTTCTGTATCCAGTTGAGAGCAGTGTGCAGAGTTTGGTTTTCAGCAGACACTGGTGACAGGTCGGAGCAAGGTACACACACATGTTTTGGGAGCAACCCAATGGAATAGGCACCGGGTTTACAAGTTCTTTGCTACCTCACAGGGAGGATATCTTCCCCAGTTGGAGCCTATGTTATCACCATAACAATTTTCAGATAGGATTCGAGTCTCAGAAATTTAGCGAAAAGCCACATCACTATGGAAGTGTGATAGTTTGGAATATAAGGGACTTATATGGTGGCATGTGGACAAATTTAGTGGAGGCACGAAAGGTAGGACTCAGCAGACCGTCGATCTTGAAGCAACCCAAATCAATGACTAAGGCACATATCGAGAAATGAAGTAGCGAGAAAGATAATCATTCGAAGGCGGGCTGGGAAAAACTATGGCGATTTCATTCATGGATGCGTGGAACCCTCAGAGGCACATCGGGGTGAAAAGACGTCTACCCAAAACCATTTTATTTCAACCCCTGATATCGAAAGTTGATGAGACTTGGTGGATCGTAGATCACATGCTAATTTGCATTAATTTTTCCCAATGCATCTTGTCCTATTGTTATTTTTCCACTCAGATTTTCAAACTTTTTCACCAGCTCCGTCAAGCTCCCATCACCTAAATCCTTCACCCAGTGAGTCATCGAAAACATTCATGTACTCCACGAGTCAAAAGTTGGAAAATATCCCAAGCTTATACCTAGCCTAAATTCTTATCTAAATCCCTTAGTTCCATCACTTCATTCATTTTTGCCCTTATTTTCGTATTCCTGTTGAAAATAAAAAAAATATGCCTTTTATTAAGCTCCCTTATCCTATCCAAAAAGTCATGTGTTAAGCCTCATATACCCAAAGTCCTTTGAAAATAGAAAAAGAGGGTTTTTTATTATTAATATAAATATTTTTATATTTATATTAATATTTAATTCAATATTTAATTTACGGAATCACGTCAAATCATGGGCACGAATCTCAATTTATAATGTGGAAAATTCAAAGGTTGGATGGAGGGCACGTACATGTCGGGGATTGAAGTAGCGAGAAGGTTAATTTTGTGAAGGCGGACCGGGGAATACTACCATTTTTTCTTTGGTGGACACGCGTTTTTACGTGGAGCACGTCGGAGGTAAAAGCAGTTGATTTAAACCACTTTAGCCCAATCCAAATATAATAATGAAAGAATTTATCATATGTATCATATGTTTTATGTGAAGCATTTTTCTATGAGTGAATTTCAATAATGATTATGAGATTTCCAATAAAAGAAATTCTTCCTTGCCGTGAGAGGTAAAATTCACATTTTACAAATCAAAGAGATTAATTTCCGTGAAAAATATTTAAATGGGAAGATGCACATGAACAAAGACTTGGATAATTCTTTATCCAAAGGCTTTAAGAAATAAAAGAAGAAGATAAAAGGTATTTTACGTAAACTGGAAAAAACACATAGTAAATGTTACACAGTAAATGTTTTTCCACAGTGAAACAAGACATGGTCTTAAAAACCACAGGCATGAATTAAATTATGAGAATTTAATTCTACAGAATAGAAAATTATTTGGGAATTATTTTTATTTCAAATATATTATTGCCAAATGTTTAATGAGAGTATGGATAAATGCAATTATATTTGAAATATTATGAGTGACACTTCAAAGAGAACGTGGTAGAAGAAGAAGTTGGAGCGTTAGAGGAATCTGTAGGGACCATGAAACATTTTTTCTGGAAACTGTCAGTTATAATCATTGTAGAAGCTAAAACATTTCATTTCAGTTACTGTAACCAGTTGCACATTGAAGGGACTCCAAATGTATAAGTGTTGGAGGTTCTGAGTGTATTAGAAGCGGGCAGAAGTGCAAGGGAACAATTTTGGTGGTTCTGGGCTCTATTGTAATTTTTCTGGGACTGAATTGAATACATATGCAGAAGCATTTTGAACTATTTATGAAAAGATTCTAATGGCTATGATATGAGTTTTTTCATCCTTCATTGTTTGTATTTCCTGTGTTCTTTAATTCCATTTGCATTTTATTCTGTTTAAATTGGAGAGTTAAAGGCCCATAATTCATCTTATGATGCTCTTAGCTTAAGAAATTTAAACTATGTATGTTTCTTCTTAGATCATTCCAAATTCATTCCTATAATGCTCTGATGCAGTTATTTGTTTCCTCTTTCCTATTACCACTCTGATTTATTTTAAGTTACAACTCAGATTCGTTGCCTCATTTAGCCTTTATCCTCTAGAGAGTTCTATCAGCTGATCATTGTTTTCATTCAATTTCAGGATTTTGACTCCATAGCCTTGTGTGTTCCTCCCCTTTCTTGCCAACAACTTTATAAAAATCCCCAAAACAAACCAAATCTAGCCACCTAATTTCCAAACAATATCAAGTGACATGAGAGAGCCCTCTCTGAGTTGAGTAGGCTAGTGCCTCAACTCGAAAGCTGGTTGAAACAATTACCTCTTTCGTTTGTCTATTTAGCCAGACAAAATTTATAGAGTGCTAATAGATGGGGTCTGTTCCTCTCTTTTGTATGATCTTCTTGTCTAGACGTGATATTCAACAACCCATATCTCTTCCTCTGCAACCGATCTAATGACTGCTGTCGCTCCTTCTCCCGAGCTTGCAGATTTCTCCTGACTTGAAAGAATTTCTAAGTGTCAAATGACTTGAACTTTGATATTTCTCCTACGAGCCCGATGACTTTGGGTATCATATGCGCTTCTTAAAATGTCGTCCCTCTTGAAATTTCGTCAATGTAACTTGATCTCTCCTAGTGCACACTTGTGATCTGCGTGAAAACTTGCACTAATCCTCCTGAGATTTAATCTTGCTAAGTATCTGAGGGACTCGACCCTTTTGTGTCTTCCCAGAAGACTTTTGGTGCCCTTATGGTACATTCTGTGCTCGACTTCCTGATATTTTGAAGTTGGAGCGAGTTCTTTCTGCGCACACTCCTTGCACTCTGACTAGCCTTCAGATGGATTTCTTTCAACACTTTGTCCGAGTGTTGTCCTGATGCACTCCTTACATAGGTCTTCCTCCAGAGTATTGAACAAATATGTATGAACCTTTAGCTTCAACTGCTTGAACCTCAAAGGTCTTTGTCCCTTCTGCTCCTCGAAGGGATATAAGTGCCCCCTTGGCAACTTATGCTCAAGCACTCCTTGCTGAGCTTACAGAGTGTTCAGTAACTCTGCGAGTGTCTTCCCATCCAAAAATTCTCTTCCATGAACTCAAAACAGATTCCCCTTGTGAAATCCCTGCACTCGCTCGATGCCCACCTGGAAGATCTTCTACAGAATCCTCATAAATTTTGTCTCTTTGTGCCTTCTTTGCACAGTCCTACCTCCAAGGTGTTCAGTAACCTTGAGGCTTCTCCCTTGAGCTTGTGATTCCTCTGGTGTGCCCTCATGTCACGTTCTTGCCTGAATTCAACAAAGAACTCATATGAGCACTCGTTGCACTGGCTCACAGATTCCTCAACACTCTATCATGCACTCCTTGCATTTGGCCACAAAGAACCCAGAAAATAAAAAAACTCACAGGCTGATAGAGAAGTCTATCTATCACCTGCAAATGAAATCTAACATACATCTACAACATAAAATAACACACACATGAAATTCATAAAACACATAAACACATAGAAACTCATATGCAGGAAAAAAGGCTCTTTTGTATTAATCTCAGAATGTCTGTTTACAATGTGTACAGAAGCTCAGACTGCAACAGAGTCTCAACTCTCTCCTCTCTCAATTTTCTTCCTATATATTCTAATCTAATACCTTCTAATGAATTTATATACAAAATATCTTTTACAAAAAAGGGCCTCCTCTAGCCTTTCCCTCTATCTACCTACTCTCATTAATTACAAAGAATTTACATTCAATGGCTATCTAGTTTGAATCACA